>CM031382.1:10308885-10335977 GCA_018290095.1 Polypedilum vanderplanki
TCACACGTGACAATTAATAATATCAATATTTGAGATTTTATATAAGTCATAATATGTTTGCAACATTCTAATCTTCGAATCAATCCAAGCATTTTAAACTCCTAAGGGTTTTTAGAAGACGATTCTATGGGGACTGACCGCCCCTGTATTTTAAAATATCTCTTATCGTTGTTAAATAAATACACAAAAATAACTCTCTTAAAAAACTCGTATTATAAACATGATGCCCAACATTAAGTTTTTTAATCTGATTTTTAACTTAAAATCGTAATCAAAGTTTGACAATCAATTCTACTTGAAAAAAATTTCTCTAAGGAGACCTTGTTATAATTTAATTCGATTTTCAGTCCCCTAGAAATGCCATAATATATTTAAATGACTATTAAAATGTTTATGATCGTCTAAATTTGATAGTCAATTAGTGACTTATTTCTTTTCTAATTTGATTTAATGAGCTTTAATTTCTTTTCAAAAATATCTTTCATTTTTTGGCTCAAAAACTTATTATTTTAAAAAATATGATGCAATTTCTTCAAAGTCATTTTCTGCATCTACCATTTGACGACATCCTAATAAAATTTCTTCAACTGTTCGATCAACTTTTTACGATTCCTCAATGAATATTCATTTCATTATCAATTTCATCAGAAACAAGTAAAATACTTATTTGACTAAATAAGGCTTCAATTCAACCATAATACACCTGTTTGTTTTAAAAACAAAAAAATTTTCGTTATGTCTTCAACTTATTTTAATTTCTTTTTTCTGCAGTTTCTAAAACTCACGCTTCGCCAATTGTCTGTTCTATTTTCTAAAAATAATTTGTTTTTTGGCAGCGGAAATGTTTTCTTAAGCGCTCTATAAAAATTCCACAAAGGGATTTTGTTTCACATATTGTTCTTGCTTTTGTTTAATAGCGATGATAGTAAAACCTGATGAGTTTATAGGAAGAAGCTGTTGCCCACCCCAAATTTTCTTTACTTCCAGCCCAAGATATACAGGGTAGGCACATATCTCTTGACCTGAAAGGTGTCGAACTTGTGCTTGCCTGATGGTTTTGGTCAATCAATAAGTCTTGAATTTGGCATATTAATTTAATCTTCAGCTACTTCTCATGATATTAAGCTGTCAACATTGCATGGTGTAATTACGCAGAATGTCGGCTTCACTGGCAAACGCATATTTGCATGTTACAAATGAATCTGGCACCTGTTATTTGGACTTCCGTGTTCCCCATTTACATTAATGCTTATTTTGATGATTTAATGGCATTTCTTTCATGGTTTCCTCTTAAACACATTTCAATTTCTCATGCCCATTCAGTTCTCTACTCCATGTGGACCGACCTAAAAAATTATTATTAAACAGTTTACGTAACTTGTAATTTTTCACACTTTTCAATCTAATTTCTAAATTACCTGGAAACTGTATATTGACCCTTATCGTGTTACCGTAAAAGTTAGCTAACTTTTCTTAAGTAGTGTATAAAGTATAACTCATATTTATTCGGCTGCTGTCACACAAATTGGAATCAAAATTGCAGCATTCTTTTAATTTTTTCACAGTATTTGATTTTTGTCAACTTCTTTAAAAAAATCTCTTCCATGTTCATAATTTTGTGTTCTTCACTCCAGCAAACTGCTCTACACTGATCGTCGCTAAGATTCGTCTAAGGATTCTTTTGTTTGATGTGTGACAGTTCATCTATTAGGATGTTGTACGATTTGATTGAGATTTATTTTTTGTATTTTCGTATTGAAGAAGAGCAAACTGCATCTAGAGATGCGAACTATGAACGAGAAAAAAAGTTTATTTTGAATTCTTGTCAGCTGACATTTTCTTCTTTTTGTTACTATCTGTTTTTGTTGTTGTTTTTTGTGAGTTCGAACTGTGACGGATGGGATACCTGCGTGAAAGAAAATTGTGATAGAAAATTTAAATTTTTTGATGCCGTAATAAATGTTCTGAAAAGATTTTTGTTAACTTCAGTAATATTTTGTCACTTTTTTGTATTTGATTGTTCAAAAAATTCAAACAATAGTACTTTGATAAAGTTTGAGAAATTCAAAGTAAAAAATTCTGTTTTAAATATTTTGTTAAAAAATTAAGTTTGTAGTTTGCTTATATATTTATCAAAGATGCGTTTTTGTTTACAGTTTAGTTTCAAGGACCCTCTCATAAATAAAATATAGAATTACAACAACTGCCAAAATTTTTATTAAAAAATCTATTTTATTTGGCTTGCTTGTTGCTTTATGGATTTAAGTCGTAAAGAAGAAATCAATATTTGAAACTTTAAATTTACTAATATTATGCAATGAGACAATTCAATGTTGGTTTATTTGTATATATGTCATAATTAGAAAACTATTATAATTCATTAATTAATTGATCATATGAAGGAATTTTCATTTATGAAGGATCAAGAGAGTTTTGTTAAATAATTTTTTTCACTAATTCATCTTTGATGCAATAATAAACTTTTAAACTTGATTCTGTGTGGAACCTTATGTGTTCATAATAGCACGAGAACTTTGACAGATAAAAACATAATTGTCAATGTTATATTGACCGTCTTCTTATATTGAAATTAGTCCCTCTTTATATGCAAAAGTCTTACTATAAAATGAACGTTCTTTTACCTATATGAGACGAATCTATTGAAAATTCTGTTCCAAAAGCGTAGAGTAAATTTTAGGCTATATTTCGAGTTTTTTTTTTGTTATTCGACAATTTTGCTTAGGTTCTTCAAGAAAATAATATAAGAAAATTGTAAAGCTCTCATAGCATTTTTTTAAAAATTAGACTGCAGAAACGAGCAGTCTTTGAATAAAGTTCAAAAAATTTTTATTACTGGTAACTTAAATTTTTACTTAAATTTCTGATCTGGTTAATGAAGAAAATTTACCTTTTAATTGATGATAAGACTGTCTTTAACATTGATTAATTTGTATATTGTTCATATTCATTTAAAATTAACGAAATATTCATATTTCTGATAAACAGCAATACATTGAATGCTAGTAGGTGTTTGAGATAATAATACTTTGGATATCCATGCGGTGGACAAGTCAAGTATCAATGATGCTAAAAATCTTCGAACACCAAAAATTGTTACTCGATTATAGATGCGACCAAGCGGATGTTAAGAAAATAAACAACTATAAAAATTTTAAAATAAAAATATATTATAATTATATCTTATATATAATGTAAAACTATTACCAGCAATAAACAAATAAAGAAAAACTTGAGCATTTCTTAAATATGTCCTTTCAATACTTTTTGTAATTGTATAAATAATAAAGTTAAAATTGAGATATTACAAAAAAGTTATCTACATGAAAGAAAACTAATAAAAATAAAGAAGTTTTTCATAAATTCAAATTATAAAGTGGCTTTTAAACATTATTGGAAACAACAAAAAGATTTAGCAAAATGAAAATTACTGTTATATTAGGTATAAATTATGCATTTTTATTCAAAAACTTTCGTGAATCATGACTAAAATACGAAAAAATATAGCTTTAGGTCGTTGCACAATCGTGATGAAAATTTAACCTTTTAATATAGCGATAACTCATATCTTGTTCAGCATTGTATATGTTGAGGGTGAAGCACTGTCGAACGGAAATTTCCTAATAATGCATAAATTTTCGTATGTTTTTTCGTGGAAATTTTAGGTAATTATCCGTTAGGTGAGGATTGCAGAATCATTTCTTCTACTTTGATCATAAATAAGACTCAAATCTATTTATCCTTGATACCGGTTGTCTGCTAAAACTGATGAAAATATGTATGCCTATTCTTGACACACTTTTCTGCCAGTTTTGCTTGCAGAGATACCAAACAAAATATCAAATACCTCTCAAAATCTGTTCAACAGGCAAATTTTTCACAGGCACTACCTGTCATAGACATTGCTGTACAGGCAATCTAATTCACTCTTACTGTTGAGTAACTTGATTTTCACATTTAGGTTTTTCATCAATAACTTTTTATAGAAAGCAGCTAGAGATAAGTGACTGAAACAAAGTGAAAACAGTCAAATGAAAAAATATCTTTAAAGTAATGATGCTATTTAACGTTCTTGAATTTTTATTTGTATTTTGTTTTCAAACCATTAGCTAGCTTATTTCTATATAAAGTTAATAATGAAAAATTAAAATAAGATAATACTCACTTGAAAGTCACTAATAGCAGTCATTTAACTTCTCTGTAAACTTATTAATTTACAGTCAACCTGCAATCACTTCGTTGTGCCAGGATTAGATTAGAAAAGGCTTTTCAAGCCTACATGACTCGTGAGTATACAATAATCCTCTTAAGAAAAAATCAAATCCAAATCCAAATTCAAACTAACAAAATTTGAAATAAATTTGAAAATAAAACAAATCAAATCATTTTCCATAAATAAAGTTTTATTTATTTAAGTTTTATCAAAATCAATAAAAATATTTAGGTTAGTAGTTCAGTTTAAGGTGGTAGCACAGTATGAGAACAGCAGCATTGAGTGCTACCATCATTTCTGTAAAAGTTATATTTATATGAATCTCCTGGCAGATTATATGTCACATGTATAAAATCGGTAAGAAAACAATCTGGAATATTTTCAGATGGTGCACTCAGCGTACCAGAAGAAAAGAAAACTGTAAATATTTAATTTTAAATTATTTTATTAATCATAAAATTTTTAATTAAATTACCAGCAGCAAAGAAAGAAAAGAAAGCTTGAACATTTTAGAAAACTTTGAACAATTGAAATAAATTGTTTTGCAAATGATATAGAAAATATTAAAATAAAAACTATTTATACCAAATAAGAAACAAAATTTTAAAATATAAATTAAACTGAAACCATTACTCTAAATTTATTCTTTTGTTTAAAAATTTCGTGAAATAATGAATAAAATGCAATATAGTTTTAGTTCAAATTTTAATAATCGTGATAAAACGAAAAACATTTTTCCTTTTCTTATTTAATGAGGGTGAAAATGATTTTTATAGTTGAATAAAAACCTAATATTTCTGTAATTTTCTTAATATTTTTCTAATTTCCAATTTTTTAGCGCATTTTTGGAACAAGAATGCAGCTATAGTTTCACTTTGATTCAGCTGGCTCCCGGTGTCCTCTGAGATCTCGAAAACTACAATAGCTAGAAACATTCGGTTTGTTGTGTTTGATTTGTGCTATCGGTTTATTCTGGCGACGCTTTATAAGAAAATTGTCACTGTTTGCATTAATTAGGAAATTACGAATTTAAATTTCCATAATGAAAATTTATAAACAAATTTTTTGGCGCGAATAACGATTGCAGCGCCACAACGGCAAATTATGAAACTACAAATAATTTAAATATTTCTCAACCGTTACTTTTCATATAATGAAATTTATTTATAATAACACTCTTGTAAATAAAATTAATTAAAAACGGACACTGTACTTTCAAAATAATAATAGATTTCTTCTATATTTTAAAATTATTTCAATCAAATCATTCGAAAGTGTGAATTTATTTATCAATACAAATTTTGAAAGGTCTGTAATTTGTTAACAATATGAACTAGGTACAAAAATGCGCTTAACTGTCCCTCTGCTACCACACGGACACTTTCCATGTCATTTAAAGTTTTATGTTATTAGAACAATTTTGCTCACATCAAGAGAAAAATTAGAAAAAATACAAACAATATTCTACCTGAAAAATGGGATAAAAATAATCAAATTTCGTTTCTTAAAAGTGTAACTTTTAATTGAAATTGCATTCAGGAAATTTTTTAAAAAAATATGTTGAAAAATTAGAAGAAAAAATTTTAAAATTAGTAAAAACGAATAATTTAGGAGATATAAATTTTATTCAAATTTCTAATGAAATTAAAAAAGTTTTTATGGTGTGGAATATTAGTGCAAGCAACATTCAAACGGTCCTCCATCTACAGGAATTGGGACTTTATATTTATATTCTGGTAACAAACTAAAGTGTCACACGATGCCAAAAAAGTGCTAGTTTCACAAACCGGTACTTTATTATTGGCAGCACCAGCGAAAGTTAAGCATAAAAAGCTGTGAGATTTTTTAAAAAAATATTAAAATTGTTTTTATAAAAATATTAGGAAATTACCAGTAGCAAGCAAAATTAAAGAAAACTTGAACATTTTAATGAAGTTTGTACAAATTTCAGCACAATTTATTGAATGATGTTTGAAAAATAAAAACGAAGCTAATTTATACAAAAATATTTTATTTTCCAAAAATATTGGTTTGAAACATTACGACTTGAATATTTTGTTTTTAAACTTTTGTAGATCGTGACTAAAATAATAAAAATTTTTATCATTGTCATGATCGTGATCGATTGAACTTAAATTTTTTAAATGATGATAAATATTTTTAAATTAAAATGAAAATTCAGTCAATTAATTAAATTGTAAAACTTAAGGAAAATGAATTTGCATTATTAAGATTTTAAACTTTTCTTCTTTTCAGATTATTAAGTCACCAAATAAACTAAAATTATGCAACTGCCAAGAAATTTCCTCAATCAAATCACAAATTTTAAACTCATGTATTCAACTTTGCATTTTAAATAGGAAAGAAATTATCTCGAAATGCCAACGAACTGACTATCTTTCAATGTAAAGAACAAAAAAACGAAAATTCTGACACAGAAAGTTCAAAACCAAACGAAAACGTAAATTAAAAATTTTTTAATTTTTCCAAAACAATCGAAAAAAATTCAAAATGAAATTTTTCTTCACCAATTCGTCACTTCACAATTTCTTGCTCAGCCTGAATTTGCTTGTTGCAATTTTGTCCAAAATTTTATATACTCGAAGTGGCCTAAATAAACAATATTTATGCAATGCACAATCATGAAAATCGTTTTAAATGTTTCAACATGTGTCATTGCAATACTTTAAAAATCTTCATGCTCATAGAGAGTTCATGGTGATGTTCAAATATCATTGAAAAATTTGTTAAAAATGCAATAAACAATTTGTGTACTGAAAAAACAACTTTATCATCACATGCTGTTGCATAGAGAAAAACTTTTGGAAATGTGCTCATGTTGGGAAATGAAATTCAACATGAAACAACGCTTTTAAAGCACATTTATGCCACATTTTAACATTCGATTATGCCAAGATATGAAAAGTGTAACTAAAGTTTTATGTGAAATTTGTAGCAAATGGGTTCATCATCAAGAATGAAAAGACATTTAAGCACGCATTTTATAACGATATTAGAATTTGTGTACAAAATGTGATTTTCCTGAATGTGAAAAAGCTTTTACTGAACTTAGAAATTTACAAGATCATCAAAATATGCATAAAAATTTGAAACTTACATTTGTGAATTTTGTAGCCATTGCTTTAGACATTCGAGCTGCATTGAGACAGCACAGAGTTAGACATATTGAACCAGAAAAGCATAAATGTGAAATTTGTATGGAATGTTTTGTGACAAACCAAAGTTTGAGAAAACACATGAAAAGACAACATCAGGATGGAAAAATTGATGTGAGGCCTTTTGCTTGTGATTTTTGATGGATGTAATTCGACTTTTAAATAATGAAGACTTTTTAATGAGACATAAAAAAGAAGTTCATAATCGTAAGTTCAAGATTTTCTTTCCTTCTTTGCTAAATTTTTTTTATCCATCGTTTTTTTAAATTACTGAAAGTGACACTTTTTCTGTTCAATTTGGAACTTTGCATATTTTAAAATTTACTCCTTCTGTATTTTTCTAAACTCAACTTTAATAAATTTTATGTTTTTTACTTTTAGCAAAACCACAAGAGGAAAAGAGATGTGAATTTTGCAGCTACATAGCAAAGAATGCTAAAAATTACTTTCAACATATGAGAAGAACTCACAATATTAAGAAAAGAATCAACAACAGAGTTTTTCCATTAACTGCAATTAATTTAACAAAAAAGAAAAAGGAATAAAAAAATTTTTAAAAAAGAGTTGACAAATTTTTGAATTTTTACGGTCTTTTGTTTCTAGAATATTTAGAATTTTTTTATATAAAACTTTCCAAAAGGACACACTTTCATATTTTTGTAATATTTTAAGTTAAAGACTTTATTAAGTTTTAAGATTACAATAAAGTTTCTGATGTTTTTCTATAATAATAATTTAAAAATTTCCATTGCAATATTAGTAGATAAAAAATAAAGTTTTATCTTCACATTTGCTTCACATGAAATTTAAGTTATTCTTTTTTTTCGTATATTTCAATTTATATTTATTGTTAACGAAAAAAATGAAAATTTTAGATTTCGTTTCGTTATAAAAATAATTGCTTTAGATTTTTATAACATAAAATAATAAATAAAACTGAAGCACATATTTAAATATTAGGTATTGCTAAAAATATTTTATTTTGAAGTATTTTACTACAATTTTTTAAATTTTTAAAATAAATTTAAATTTAAAATTTGCAAAAAAAGTTAAACACAGTTTCGAGATATTTTTAGTTATCATCATGGCACAAGTTCATGTTATTTATTAAAGTTATTTATTTTATGATAAAAATTGTTTGAGCACCAAACATCAGAAGTATAAATCGTTAGCTAGTTTTTCTAATAGTATAAAAGATGTAAAATTTATCTCATCATCTTCAGTTGTTCACAAAGATGGCTTTTAAATTTCCATTTTTGCTGATATTTACAACTTTTTTCTTTTTTGTACAAGCAGAAAGAGATCATAAAATTGTTGGTGGATCTACAGTTGATATTTCATCTTATCCATTTATGGTTTCTGTTCAAAATAGAGGACGACATATTTGTGGAGGTAAAATTAAAATTAATTTTTCTGAACAGTGATGATATCTAAGATGTCTACGTAAACAAATATGTAAAATTTGTTTTATTAAACGTCATTTATGCACAAACAGTTATCTATCTAATGCAGTTGTCTACAAATTACAATACTATGTTAAAATTTTTTTAATTATTTCAGGTTCCATTATAAAACCAAGATATGCCTTAACTGCAGCACATTGTAATTATAAATCATTTTTCAAATTCCTTTTTTAAATAACAAATCATTTTTAGGTTTATATGGAGGTTCAGCTTCATCATTTAGTGTTCGATCTGATACATCTTTCAGAAATATGGGTGGAAGACTTCACAAAGCTAAAAGTATTAAAATTAATCCACAATATAACTCAAAAACTCATGATTATGATTCGGGTGTTATTGAAATTGGTGGTACTTTTAGTGCTAACCCAGTACAGCTTGCAACTGTTTTGCCATCGAGTGGAAGCAGTGTCACAGCAATGTAAGAATTTTCTTGATATTTCTTAAAACAAATAGCAGTTGAAAATATTTTCTTTAAAAAATATCAAATTTAAAAGTTGACATTTTACGTCTACAAACACCATCAGATTGATAAGAAAAATTTTATAAATAATTTTTTTATCTTTTAGTGGTTGGGGTGAATTAATAGAAAATGGTCCTTTACCTTTTAAATTACAAGCAGTTGGACTAAATTTGATATCACAAGATCAATGTTCAAGATATTATCGTTCACATACATTTACTGCTAGAATGATTTGTGCAGGAGTTAACGGTGGAGGAAAAGGTAAAAAATAAAAATTAAAAGAAAAATTTTAAATTATTCAAAATATAATTTATTTTCTAGATACATGCCAAGGCGATTCAGGTGATATAACTAACATTTACTTCTTTTATTTAAAAAAAATTCTTTCTTTGCATTTTATTCAGGTGGTCCACTTATTTCTAATGGAAATTTAATCGGCATCACATCTTTTGGTATTGGTTGTGCTCGAGCAAATTATCCAGGTTAGTTTTACAATGAATTATTCAAAAAAATTTAAATTTGCAATCCTTAATGATAAAGATCATCACAATAATTCAATAAATAAAACTTTTTAGGTGTCTACTCAAATGTGCCAAGTTTATATAAATGGATCAACGATGCAACACCATAAGAAGAAAAAATTGATTTTTTTCTTACTAAATTTTAAATTCTAAAATATTTAGACGTTTATTAATAAAAAAATGCAAAATTCATTTTAACTGTTACGCTATGCTAATTTTTGAAAAAAAAAACCTTTAAATTAAAGATCATTCAATACAAGATTGAAAAAAATTTAAAATTTAGAGTTAACAAATTTGTTTTTAATAGCTTTAAATTTTTCTAAAATGACTATTTTAAGTATTTAAATTGAGTAATTAATGATTATCTTTTTCCCTCAATTTTTATTTTATCTTCAAATTCAATCTTTTCGCTCATTCAACTTTTGATTTCAATTTTTTCAGTTTTGTTTTAAAATTCTTTCCAAAAGCAACAAAATGAGTCAATTGAAATCTCAATTTATGATTTTGTTTCATTTTGTTGTGTTTTTAATTTATTTTTATGTTTCTTTTATTTTTGTTTTTGAAATTCATCCACAATTGTTAAAAATCAAGAAATTTTCTATTGCTGGAATTTTTGTATTTTATACTAGTTGGAATATGGTGAGGAAATAATTAAGAATTTTCTTTTAAAAATTTATTATAGAGAAAAATTTACAGATACTTTTCAACATTCATTTCACTTTTGCATTCATCAATGACTGTTTAAAGGCTTTAAAAGTGTGTCATAAAATCATAAGAAAATTTAACAAATTTTTAAATTTTACAATCAGCATTTTATTTGCAAGTTCTCTCTTAACATCAACAGTTTTTTGGACAGTTTGCTATTGGAATCGACGAATGATTTTATATAAAGAAATCGATGACGTTGTGTCATCTGTAAATAATCATATGATTCACACTTTTGTATCAATTTTCACAGCAATTGAAATAATTTTTGGCACAAGAGTTTTTCTTAAAAATAAACAAACTTGGATAGCTTTAAATATTTTTGTGTTTGGTTATTACACTTTTGGTTTTACAATGTCAAAAATTAATAATGAATGGGCTTATCCATTAATGAATGTTATGAATATTTTTGGACATTTAATATTTATGTCAATTGTTGTAATTTTGTATCATAGTTTTTATTTTTTGGGTTATTTTTTGAATAGAAAATTTAATAAATTTAAAAAAATTTAAAAACATAAAAAATTATGTGTATTAAACTACAAAACAATTGGTATTTAACACTTAGGGTAAACGTTCCTAATTTTCGGTCTAATTGATTTTTTCCAAATTTTCTATTAAAACCTTTAAAAATCACAAAATAAATGATTATATCATATCAATAATGACATTTAAACACTAATAAACACTTTATTATGTTTTATAGAAACAGTACTTGACGAGAAATAACCATTTTCATTTATTTTTCACAAGATTGAAAATTTTTAATAATTTTCAGTTCAATATTAACACTAATTAATTGTAAATTCCTCACAAGTTATAACTTAAATATTTGAAAACGTTCTCTAAGAACACTTTAAAATACTTTTTATCACTTTTTCACAAGTTTTAAACAGCTAGTTTTAGCTGAAAATCTCGAACCTAATTTTCGGTCTATTTTTGTTCCTAATTTTCGGTCTATTTGTTTACAAAATTTTGACAGAAAAATGAAATCGCGTTTAGTCTAAAATGTTGTGAATCGCGCTCAAAACACTTCAAAAAATTAAAAATGCAATTTTTTGCTTTCTAAAGCATTTTAGGAGTCAGAAATCACGAGGAAATTGAATAAATAACAATAAAAGAAAATAATATGTTGATTTTGAAGTGTTTGAGGAGATTTTGTAATTAAATTCAAATTGATTCAAATGTAAACAAATAGACCGAAAAATTAGGAACGTAAATAGACCGAAAATTAGGTTTGATAGACCGAAAATAGGACGGATAAAACTTGTTAAATTGTGAGAAAACGATTTAATGCTGACTCTTAAAACATAACTTAAATGAAAGCTGCCGAAAGTCTACATTAAAAAATAAAATCAGCATAAAAATTGAGTGAGTAGTTATGGAAATATTTGTGATTGAATTCGAAAAGACGAAAATAGACCGAAAATTAGGAACGTTTACCCTACATTTTTTAAAAATAAAAATGATTGACAAATTAATTAAAAAGCCACAAACCAACTGAAGTTTCATGAATAAAGTCAGAAAAATAATTTTATTGTTCAATTAAACATTAAAGATTCTAAATTTAAGTAATCAAAAAAATTTTTAACACGCACAGAAATGAGAATAAAATAAAAACAGATAATTAGAAGAGATAAAAATTTATGAGTTTTATTTAAACAGTTGGACGTTAAATTTTTGCTATCAATTTTTTTCAGTTTTTGTTTAGAATTCTTTCCAATAGCAACAAAATGAATCAATTAAAATCTAATTTGATGATTTCATTTCATTTTATTGTGTTTTTAATTTATTCTTTAGTTTCTTACAATTTTTTTCAAAAATTCATCCTGAATTGTTGAAAATCAAAAAATTTTCTATAATGGGAGGTTTTTATTTTTTACAAGTTGGAATATGGTGAGGAAAAATTTTTAAAAATAAATTTCATTACATATTTTCATTAAAAAAATTACAATTCTTTAAACACTCAATGAATATTTAATAATTAGAAATAAGAACTAAAAATTATTTTATTTTTTCAGCTACTTTTCAACATTCATTTCACTTTCGCTTTAGTCAACGACTGTTTAAAGATCTTTAAAAATGTTTTCCTAAAATCATAGGAAATTTAACAAATTTTTAAATTTTTTAATCAGCATTTTATTTGCAAGTTCTCTCTTAACATCAACAGTTTTTTGGACAGTTTGCTATTGGAATCGACGAATGATTTTATATAAAGAAATCGATGACGTTGTGTCATCTGTAAACAATCATATGATTCACACTTTTGTATCAATTTTTCAGCAATTGAAATAATTTTTGGCACAAGAGTTTTTCTTAAAAATAAACAAACTTGGATAGCTTTAAATATTTTTGTGTTTGGTTATTACACTTTTGGTTTTACAATGTCAAAAATTATAATGAGAATGGGCTTATCCATTAATGAATGTTATGAATATTTTTGGACATTTAATATTTATGTCAATTGTTGTAATTTTGTTTCACAGTTTTTATTTTTTGGGTTATTTTTTGAATAGAAAATTTAATAAATTTAAAAAATTTTTAAAGACATTTTTGTCATTAATTTGTTAGTTTTTTTAAAAAGTCCTTTTAATAAAATGATCAAACATTTCAATATAAATTATTGTAAAATTTATGAAGCAAATAAAATAACTAATAAAATACAAAAAATTTACTCAATTAAACAAAAAATGTTCCTTATTTAAATTAATTAAAATTAATTTTTATCTTTTTAACACGCATAAATATGAATTTTGAAACAGCTTTAGAAATTTATTCTAATTTTTCAAATTTCTCTCTAAAATTAGTTAACTTATTTATGAGAAAAAACACACAACAGATCATTAGAGAAGAGATAAATTTAATGAGCTATTTACAAACAGTTGATCAAACTGAATGAAAACAAAGTTCATTTTAAAAACAAGGTAGGGAATGAAATTATTATTTTTAAAAATTATTAAAATCTACTTTATTTTAAAATATAAAAATAATTTAAATTCTTAAAAAAATTTAAATTTGTATTTTCGAATTTTAAATCTTTTTTGATAAATTTAAACTTTGTAGTAAAATTTTAAATTAGAAATTTTTTTTGAATTTAAAATTCTTAAAGAATTTATAAAAAAATTCTAAAGCTTAATTAAATTGTTAAAATTTTTCTATTTTCATTCCCTTGAATTCTAAAATTTTAATTGCAATCAGTTCATAGTTATGAGTTCTCAGTTTTGTTTTCATTGCTAACAACATTGTAAAAATTGTTCGTTTTAGAGCAGCATTTCAGTGAATAAAATTTTTCTACAGATACTACATTAAAAAACAAATCAAATAAAAATGTTTAATTATAAAATTTCGTTCACTTCATTTAGTAATTGAATTTTGAAAAGATAAAATGGAAAAATGTCGATTTATTTTGAGATTTTTAGTTCATTTTCTATCAGTATTTTATATAATTTGTGCTAATGTTTATATGAGTTTTAAAATTTTTGATTTTTTGAAATTGCTTGGATCATTTAGTGAATTACTTTTGTATTTTACTAATTGGAATTACGTGAGTTTTTATAAAGTTTAGTATAAACTTTTTATATAAAAATTTATGAATTTCAAGTGCTAAAAAGTGATTTTTCAATGTGTTATTTATTAATTAATTTTTGTTTTTTAAATTTGATTTCAATCTTTTTTAAATTTTTCATTTTAGACTTTTGTCGGAATCTTTTGTTTTCTATCGCTCATCTCAGATTTATTTGAGCTCGCTAATACAAACACAAAAAGTTATAGAAAATTCAAATGTTTTTTAAATTCATTCTATGTCTTTATCTTCCCATGTACATTTTACGTTGCATCAGTTTTCTGGATAGTTGCTTCCTACAATCTTGACCTTGTGATTCCAGTGAAATTTCAACCGCTTTTTGATGCTTTTACAAATCATAGTCTTCATACATTCATCATTTTTCCAATTATTCTTGAATTATTTTTAGTCAATCGTAATTTTATTTTTAAATCTTCGATATTCATTGCAGCAAATCTTTTTGCAAGTTTTTATTATGTTGTGATTATTTTAGTTGCATACAAACGTGGTCATTGGGTTTATCCAATTTTTGATAAATTTTCATCCTTCGAAGCTGCTTTTTTTATTGCTGCAACTTTTTTGTGGTTTAATTTATTTTATTTTGTTGGAATTTTCGTTAATTTTCTTATTTGGAAAGTTGGAAGGAAGCATCAAGAAAAAAGTGATAGAATTGTTGTGTAATACAAAAATAAGGGAACTAATTATTAAAATTATTTAAAATAATCTTTATTTCCCTTATTTAAGATTTTTAAAACTTAGTAGCAATAACAAAGTTATCATGTAAAATTAAATTTTTTGAAATATTTATAAATTAATCTAATAAAAATTTATGTGTAAAAAAGTAAAAAACTACAGCTGGTGAACTATATTTTTTTAAATTTTAAATCAATTTTTAAAAAATTTCTCTTATTTCACTCACCCACTAATACTATGTAAATCTATTAATAATCCTCTTAATGAGTTTCATTTTCATAAATGCCAACTTACATGATTTGATCTAATCAATTCCATTTTCATATCACGAAGTAAAATAACAATCATCAAAATCGTCATAATATAATGAAAACATGAACAATACAAGGGTCGAATGCATGTTATGGATAATTTTTTGACTCATTCCACTATATGAAATTCAGTTGATGGACATTTTACGTGTAATTATTAATATTGCTATTGTCATTATGTCACGATGACCCGCTTGTTGACTTCTTCTTATGTTGTTCATGTATGACATGCAATCGTACAATATAGTTTTAGTTTACGATGATTATGAATATGAGTGAATTAGGGAGATATATTATTGCTATTAATTGGATTGGTCTAAAAGGTGAAAAGTATTAAGAAAATTTTCTATATATTTTTTTTTGTGACAGTTATCAGATTTTATATAAAAAGTTTGCTGATTTATTAAAAACTTGTATTAATTTCCTGAAAAAATATTTAAATTTTTAAAACAATTGTGATTTTAAGCTGCTATTTGTAAAAATGGACTATTTATTGTAGATCTATTGTTTTACTTGTAAAAATTTGTATAAATTTGTAAAAATGAAAACTTGTAGAAATTCTCTGAGTTGTAAATTTGTTTATAGATGCATTGTTAGTTTTTTCTTCATTATTTTAAGAAAATTCTTAACTATTAAGCAATAGCCTATACAGACTGATTTTGAAAAAATAACAGTGTTCAAAATTTGACATCATTTCCACCAGAAGTACTATCTTGAAATTTTATGACATATAAGATATTTCTATTTAAAATTTGAACATTTTAAATTAAGTAAAGTTTTTAAAATAGGCATTATATTTAGTATAGTAGAAGCACTCGTTACAAATGTTAAAACACTTAAAATTGTTAAATCTTCACAGAAAATGAATTATAATTAGCATAGTTTTTGAAATTTGTCCCTATAAAGTCAAATTTAATAACCTTAAAAAGAAAATTATTAAGTGTTTTAATTTTTTTATGACAGTTATAAAAATATTTATTAATGTTATAAAACTTGTATAACTGTCATAAAAAAATTTAAAACACTTATAAATTTTTTTAAGGCTAATAAATTTAACTTTATAGGAAAAATTTCAAATTATATGCCAGTTACAAAATATTTTTGTCCATGTTCTCAAATAGTAAATTTCAGTATAATATCATATAAGTTTATAAGTTGACTGAGGCACAAGCTATATAGTTATTCAAACATTATTATTGAATTTAAAATTTGATTATTTTAAAACATTAAAATTTTTTGTAAGACGAAATAAAAATTATTTATAATTTTTTTTAAAAAAGTTCATTATGTAATCCGAATTATGTGGTTATGAAAAGTTTTTAATTATTTTTAAAACGAATCAACACACCATTAATTTTTGAAACATTTTAAAAAAAAATTATTTTAAAAGCAGTGTTGTTATTTAAATGTGCCTTCGTCTTTATTTTTGCCTTCACTTACGATTTTTGCTTTAGAAGGCAAAAACTTAGCGAAAACCAAAGGCATCTTCAAAGTTTTTCAAATAGAGAAAAAAATATTTCTTCGAAGGCAAAGATGAAGACAAATCTTCGAACATCCAAGACATCTTTGATAACAACACTGTCTAAAAATAATCGCTGGCGACAAAAGATTTAGCCCATGAGCTTTTAACAAATCCTTTTTGTAAATATTTGTTCTGTGGAAAAAAATTATAAATTAAATTTTAATAAATTTAAAAATAATTCTAAAATTACCAAATATTCAATGTCTTTTGATGAAACATCAGGTAATTCATCACCTTTTTCATAAGAAGAAATCGGTCCAATTATTATTGGAATCCTCAATTTTAATTTGTTACTTTTTCCACTAACAGAAACGTTAATTGAAATTTCATGTGCTCTCTTGATTGTCTGAGAATAAATTAAATCAGAAATTGCTACAGATTGAGGAATATCAAGTTCATATTCAAGCTCAAATGTTGCATTGTCATTAAAGATTGGAACTCTGTTTAATGTCATAACTTTTGTATTTTTCATGACGATTTGATCCAATTGCTTTTTGATTCTTGCCAAATTTTCTGGAAGCTCTTCGTGATGGAGCGGGCTTAAGGTCTTTGAATGATAGGAAAAATATTACATTAAATTTAAAGAAATGTCTATTTAAAATTTTTAAAACTAAAAAATATAAAACTGCAAAAAATTTCAACTCACTCCAGGATACATAAAAACTTCCGACTGCTTCAATTTGACTTCAATCATTTTAATTTGATAATTTCCTTGGTTTTCAAAAGAAAATTTCATTGGAATTGTTTGTCCTATTGCATAACCAGTACGTGGAAGTTGAACAGTCATTTTGAATAATTTTTCTTCACTGCAACATCCACAGAAACCAGAAATTTTTTCTTCAGTAACTTTTGATGTTGGCGATTGAAACATTGGAAGCATGTGCATTAAATCGAGTCGTTTAACTTCAAATTCTTTTTTAGATACCAAATCTTTACCCCATGGAACATCAATGACTGCCTTACAGTAATATGAAATATTAAATGAGTTGTCAAATGTCATTGCACGAGTTTTGCATGTTTGAGGTAATTTTAAAGGCAAATAAAATTCAAAATCGTAATGATGAGGTTCAGTTGATAGTTCTACTGGATCCATATTGGCAAAAAGTACAATTTTTTTATCCAAATAATTTTCATGTCTGATGTGTTCAGTTGAATTCTTTTTCTTTTTAGGCCCATAAATTTTTGATTTTCCAGCAATATAAACAGTCAAAGCTGAGATATTAAAAAACATTATTAAGTGAACTTTTTTATTGATTTTTACTCACATCTACATTTAACAGGTGATGACAATGTAAAATCAATTGACCCTAAAGAATTTTAAAAATTTCATTAAATATTTTTCATTTTTAATCAATTTTTATTACCCTTAATTAAGTCACCAGCACAGTAAACATATTGACCATCAGAATTAGGCTTCAAGGTCAACATTCCATTGTCGAAAAATTTATCAAACATTTTTGTACACTTTTTTGGCGATTTTATTCAATGACAACAATAAAGAATTTAAAAATTGCACTTTTTCAGTAAATTTAAAATTATTTTAGAAACTTTTAAAATCGTTTTGTGATAGAAATTTTATTTTTTCATTGATAAAAATTCTACTCAATTAAAATACATTTTTATTGACAAAAATATTTTTCAGGGGACTATAAACTGAAATGTGAAAGTGTTTTCAATTTGGCGGTAAAAAAACATTTAAATTTTTTTTCAAAAAATGATTTTAAACTTTTTTTATTAAAACTTCTTCAACTTTTAGACATCAAAATAAATCATTTTTACATAAAATTTTTATTTTTCCTAAATTTTTAAATCAAATAAATTTTATTGCGTTCTAAAATGTTTCAAAAAATCATGGCATGCTCTCAAAATGAGAAAATAAAAAATTTCAACAATTGAAAGCAAAGAAATTCCTGCAAAAAGTCCCAATAATCCACCAACATATGAGACAGCATCAGAGAATGTAAATTGTTGAACTTTTCGATACAAAACTAAGTCATCAGTGTTGAGTTGCACAGTTATGACAATTTCTTTATCATCTGAATTATCAGCAGGATAAAAAGTCGTTTGATAAGTTATAGAATTGCATTCTGGCAGGCAAGTACAATTGTTATTTAGTGATGAACCATGAAGTTCATAAAGTTTTCTTTCTTCTGTTTTAGCACAATATTTTTTATTTTGATCGCAAAAATCAAATTTGATCTTTGGCCCATAAATGTATTCCTTTATTTGGCATTTACATAAATTTACCATGTAGTCCACAATGCATTCCATTTGACAATATTCTTGAGAATAAATTTTAAAATATTTCAACCTTTTTTTTCCTTGAAAATAACAATCACGATCAATTGGACTTAATGATCTTAAATTTTCATCGGTTTTTGTTATTTTTAAATTAATTAAAACATTTGTCGATTGTTTAATTTCAACAAAATCATCTTTTTTCATAAAATGTGGTAAAATATTAGGCTTGTGAATATTAATTAAATGTTCTCTACAAGTTTTCATAAATTGATTTTGAAACTTTTGTTTTTTTATTCGAAGTATAAATTTCAATCGTGAATTCGTGTCTGTTATTAAAGGATGTAATTCTAATGAAATTTTAGGCATTGAAGTTTGTCCCAACATTGAGTAATTTAATTGATATTTAAAGTCATCATTAACTCTTTTAAAAAATTAAAATAGAAAACTTCATAAATGTAAAAGATTTTTGCTTACATTTTATAGTTCAACAATTTTTCTGATTCGATCAAATTAAAAGAAAATCCAACAGTAAAAGTTGTAAGTATTTCTGCAAATGAAGCTGAAAATTTTTCATTCCAAGTTGCATTTTGTTGCAAAAACAAGTCAATTTGTGATTGTGTTTTAATATTTTCAAGTCCTTTAATTTTTACATTCAGCGGTTTGTAATCGACATCAATATTATTAAAGCACAAACTGTAGCTTGAAAGAAATCTAAAAATCAAGTTTTAAATTAAAAATTTACCATTCAAAAATTTCATCAAATTGCTTTTTGCGTAAAAATTTGTTAATAGAATCGTCCTGAAACCTCATAAACATTTCAGTATATAATAAAATATTCAGAGTTGTTAGAGGCGAGAGGCGAAAAAAAATTGAATTTTTAAAATTATTAATTTTTCTTTTTTATAGAGTGTTATAATTATCAGAAAGCGATGGGAAAAAATAGTGGAATAATTATTTCTCAAAATTTCGATTTTTCCGAGACCAAAAACTGTTTTTTCAAGGGTATTTTCGCCCATTTTTTGTGTTCAAAAATTCATAACTTTTGACCAGATTGTCAGAAAAATATGGTTGATAGCTTTGTTAGAAAGGCAATTTAAGGACCTTTCTAACGGTATATAATATATAATGTATTACTCAAATTCGTGACCACAAGATCAGCTTTAATGATGTCTCGTCGTGATTTTTTTGGTATTTAATTGGTCAAAAATTCAAAAAAGCTTCGTAAAAATTATTTTAAGTCCTAAATTATTGATTTGGTTTATTTTTTACGCAAAACATACAAAATTTTTTCAAAAGTTTGATTTCCTACAAAAGCGCACGCACTGCAGTATGTACTGCCGGTCTGAGAAAGCCTTTATGGAAGATTTTTTAGAATTGCTTTAAATATCTTTATAAGGTAATTCAAAAAAAAACGGGCCCCTTTGAAGACGTTTCAAATAATCATCAATTTCTGAAGATCTATTTGACTAATCAACAAACGGCGAAAAGTATATTGTTTCTATTGATTTGTGAGCAGTTTTTAGGATATATTTGATGAGACATCATTTTCACTTAATATTTTTGATTTGACTCTGAACTTTTCGACCAAATCCAAATTTTTCCTATGAAATTTCAAAAGCAATTTTCTCGAAAGTTTTCCATTGACAAAAATTTACTTGTGTATTGTAAATTAAGTTTGTTTCAAGTACTTTTAAGGATCACAATCAGAATCTAATTATCTTTTCTAGATAAAAAGTTTTGGGCAACTAAAATCATCGAACAAAAATGGAGGCTTTTTCTAAAAACGGTTCGTTCTCGAAAAGTACTTAACCGATCGAAATGATTTATATACCATTCGATCCGTCTTAAAATGAAATATTTAATGCTATACAGTAAATAAAAATGTGAGTATCCATAATTTCTTCATATATTTCAAAATTTCTATTGTTTACAACATGTCGAAAATGTAAACAAACAAATTGTGTACTTTCATTCGCTCATATCTTTTTCAATTACGTTGTTCTAAACACAAATTGATACTTAAATCATTTAAATATAATGTATATTTACTAGCAAAAGTTAGATAATAGTTTGAAATGATTTAATTAAAAAGATTTGAGCGAATGAAAGTACACAATTTGTTTTTTACATTTTCGACATGTTGTAAACAATAGAAAATTTTGAAATATATGAAGAAATTATGGATACTCACATTTTTATTTACTGTATAGCATTAAATATTTCATTTAGACGGATCGAATGGTATATAAATCATTTCGATCGGTTAAGTACTTTTCGAGAACGAACCGTTTTAGAAAAAGCCTCCATTTTTGGTTCGATGATATTTAGTTGCCCAAAACTTTTATCTAGAAAAGATAATTAGATTCTGATTGTGATCCTTAAAAGTACTTGAAACAAACTTAATTTACAATACACAAGTAAATTTTTGTCAATGGAAAACTTTCGAAGAAATTGCTTTTGAAATTTCATAGGAAAAATTTGGATTTTGGTCGAAAAGTTCAGAGTCAAATAAAAAATGTTAAGTGAAAATGATGTCTCATCAAATATATCCTAAAAACTGCTCACAAATCATAGAAACAATATACTTTTCGCCGTTTGTTGATTAGTCAAATAGATCTTCAGAAATTGATGATTATTTGAAACGTCTTCAAAGGGGCCCTTTTTTTTTGAATTACCTTATAAAATGACAAGCAATAATAAAATGTGCAATATAATTGATTCTTTAGATGCTATTTGTAAAGAAAAGTGCATAAGATTTTTTTTTAAAATGGCAAATTTTCTTGAATTTCCTTAAATTTAAGTCGTTATTTTAAAATGAAATTTAATCTAATAATTCAATTTTATTGCATATTTTATCATTTTCTGTTATTTTAAAGATATTTAAAGCAATTCTAAAAAATCTTCCATAAAGGCTTTCTCAGACCGGCAGCACATGCTGAGTGCATGCACTTTTGTAGGAAATCAAACTTTTGAAAAACTTTTGTATGTTTTGAGAAAAATAAACCAAATCAATAATTTAGGACATTAAAATAATTTTTACGAAGCTTTTTTTGAATTTTTGACCCAATAAATACCAAAAAATCACGACGAGACATCATTAAAGCTGATCTTGTGGTCACGAATTTGAGTAATACATTACATATTATATACCGTTAGAAAGGTCCTTAAATTGTCTTTCTAACAAGCTATCAACCATATTTTTCTGACAATCTGGTCAAAAGTTATGAATTTTTGAACACAAAAATAGGCGAAAATACCCATGAAAAACAGTTTTTGGGCTCGGAAAAATCGAAATTTTGAAAAATAATTATTCCACTATTTTTCCCATGCTATTTGTTAATTATAACAACGAAAAAACCATTGAACAGATTTTTCCGATGAAAAAAAATTCTCGCCTCTCGCCTCTTTTCGCCTCTCAGAGGCGGCCTCTTTGAGAGGCGGCTCTTGAAAAAGTCTCGCCTCTGTCAGAGGCGGCCTCTGGAAAAAGTCCGCCTCTCAAATTTTTTTCAGAGGCCGACTTTTTCAGAGGCGCGCCTCTTTTGGAGGCCGCCTCTATTTTCGCCTTTAACAACCCTGAAAATATTTCTTGGTCCCATTTCAGTTCTGAAATATAAAATAATATTTTAGTGATAATTTTAAAGTTATTCTTATGATTTACGTTTTAGTGGTTTTTCTTTCAATGTGATAATTATATTTGACATAAAAGCATGGCTGTAAACATTTGCATTGATCGATTTGTCTTTCAAATAAATTTCTTGCATTTTCAAAACATTCTTTCTCACTTGCTGAACAAATTCGTGTTGTAAAATTTTGAATCATAAAAAATTCAACACAACCACATTGCGTGATCATAAAATCAGTTAAACATTCTGACTCACAATTGGCTTTTGTGTAGACTTTGAAAAATTTCAGATGATATTCATCATCGAGATAACAATTACGACTTAAAATGTTAAAAATAATTTAAAATTTAAAAAGTAAATTTTAACTTACTCTTTTATTGATTCATTTTCAATTGATTCATCAATTGCCATAATATGTGGTTCAATAAAAATATTTGTCAATTCCTTGTAGTTTATCATTTTTGTTAATGTAAATTTTGTTGGTATCTCATAAGAATTATGTAAAAAAAGAGTATGTCCATTAAACTCCCAAATTGTATCCCATTTATAAGAAAATGCTTGTAATAAAAAAGTTTGTTTTCCTCTCGCTACTCTACGTGGAATTTGCTCTGTGTAATTGATTCTTATAGAAAATTTATTATATTCATGCACATAATGAAAATCTTTTGTTATTAAATTTATATTGAAAAGTTCAGTTGCTAATACAATGTTGAAATTTGTGCATAATCCAAATTCAGTGAGAATTTCAGTTATTCCAGTATAACCTTGAGTTACCCAAAAAAAAGAGTAAATTTCTTTAAAAATATATGTTTTGTCAAATTCATTAATGACATCAAGAAAATCGTCTGTTGGAATTGAAAAATTTATTTTTGCAAAAGTTCCACGTTGACTCAATAAATCAACAACTTGTAAACGTTTTAAGCTAAAATTAAAAATAAATTTGTGTTCTTTATTTAATTTAAATTTTAGTTGAATGCGAATGAAAAACGAAATGATTTCGTAATTGATTTATAATTTAAACTCACATTTTCATTCCTAAATCTTCAATGTTAATTTCATTTCTTTCATTTTTTCCAAAATTTTTGAATATTTTGATTCTCCTAAATTTCTCTCATCAACAGTTTCTTCTAAATATTCTTCTGGTTCCAATTGTATTTTTAAACCTGTATGTTTTTCATATTTAAAATGGACTTTTCTTTTATTTTCTGAACCTTTCTTCTCAGGTAATGTTTCAATTAAACCTGGACAAGCAGTTAAAGCTGGAAAATCAATATCTTTTACAAAAATTTAATTTTTTTCAATGACAACAATGATTGGATCTGTTTTAATTTTTATTATGAGTTGTGAAATAAGAATCAGTGAAAGAATGAGTGAAATTAGTAAAGAAATTATCCAAAAATTCTAAAAATAAAAAGATATTAAAATAAAAGGATTAAACATCTTTTTATACCTCTCAATCCAATGAAATTTATTTGATAAATATTTAAATCCATAAATTGTTGATGATCGGAAAAAATTCTCAATTTCCATCATGAATTTTATTTTAATAATGACAAAAAAGAAATGAGAAAAAGTTTTATTTAGAATTTTTTATATTTATTTAAAACACGCAAAATATTTGTAATTTAAATTTATCTATTTTCCCAATGATTATCTTAAATAATTATAAATGATTTATAAAACAAAACGAAATAATTGACAAGGATCAGTAACATAAAATTTTGATTTTATTTTTTTCGATTTGATAAGTCATTCATAAATTTTCTTGAGTAATTTAAGATCGAATAAAATTACAGGCAAGGACACTTAAAAAAGATCCTGAAAGATGTCACAAAGCTTATAAAAGATCCCATAAAGAACTTAAATATCTTAAATTTCTTTTATTGTCCTTGCCTGGATCAAATTTTAGATTCCAAGAATTAAATATGAAATTTTTATCAGTAAAAATTTTTAATATTAATAACTACAAAATTTAAAAATATTTAATTTTTTTTTTAAATTTAAGAAAAATTTTTCAAAAATTTTTCAAAAATGTTCATACAAAAAAATTCGTTTTAAAATTCTTTAATAGTGTGAGTTTTTCCTTATTTGTATGAGTATTAACGAAGTCCTGTTGATAATGCAGAATTCCTAAAACAGGAAGAAATTTTCTTTAACAGTATTTGTATCTCACACAAACACTTTTATACCTTACAAATACAATTAAGCTTCAAACCTTTAACCACTACATACAAATTGAAAGAGAAGAATTTTCTGAATCCTCCTACAATCTGCGCGAAAAAAAACCGAAATTTTTTATCAATTCTTTTTATAAACAACAACAAATCTGCTGACTTTTAACATTCCAAAACAAAAAATTCAAAAAAAAATTTGTAAAGAGTAAAATTTTTCATTGACAACTGTTGATTTAAATATTGTTAAAAAATATTTCATAAAAATCCTATCAAAAATCTTCATCAATAAAATTGAAAGAAATAAAATTTTAACAGAAAAATTTCTTGCAATCTTTTATTGTTATCACTGACCAATCAGATTCATTTGATAGAAAGCGCACACTCGCTTTTACTGAATTTTTTCAAGATTTTTCTTCAAGATAAAAAACTTTTTTTCTTTTTATTGTTTTGAAAATAAAAGAAAATTTTGTAAAGAAAAAATTTCATCTCATCCAATGACCAAACAAAAGAATTTCAAAAGATAAAAGTAAAATGATTGGCTGTGTTTAGTGTTTTGTTATAGATAAGATCTTGAAGGTTGTTTGAGAGTCAAACTTTACAAAAATTGTTGAAAATAAAAGAAATTTTGATGATAGAAAAAAAATCACTGAAAATTAAACTAAAAACTTCAAATTGAATCTGACAAAAATTTTGACAAATTAGAAAAAATCAAAATTGATAAATCGAAATTTGTAAGAAAAAAAATCAACATTTTCATCGTTAAATATTCAGAAATTTTTCTTAATTTCTTTTCGCCTACTGAAATTAAAATTTTTAAACTTTTCAAATTTGATTACCAATAAATTTTTCAAAACAAAACTAAAAATTCATTAGGGACTAATTAACTTCTACTGCAACGTTTTCCTTCTTCTTTCTTTTCTCAATATTGCCCAAAAAATACTGACATTAAACGATAATGTATGCACCAATTTTCAGAGCCACACATCTCTCGTCCACATTTTCAATTTAATTTAACTTCATTGTTTGTTGTTTTTGTTGTTGCTGTGATGGAAATTAATGGAGTGAGTTTACAAGGAAAACAATTGGATTGCGGTCACGCCATGATGTTTATGGAAATTAAAATTAGTTCAAACATTGAAGAGGAAATTTTTAGTTAAAAAAAATTGCAAAATTTGCTTAAAATTTAATTTTTAACGGATTTTGTTTCGAAAATTTTATTAAAATTGTCAGAAATTGAATAAAGTTTTTTTTTGAAAGTTAGGTTTTTTGAAAAACTTAAGTATTTTTTAACTTTTAGTCAATTTTTGTCAAAAAAATTTTTTTCTTTATTTCAAACCAAACAATTTAATGTCATCAAAAAAATTTTTCCCATCACATATGAAAAATCTACAAAATATGGCAAAATAAATGAAAAATTTTCCTCATGAGACAAATAAATTCATCAAAGTGCAATTAAATTTACTGGTCAATTGTAAGCCTCAACTGCAGTCAAGCGGTAACAAATTTGCACGTTCACAAATTAATCGATAAACTTGATGGTAAAAAAAATCTGGTGGAGAAAATTGAATTTTTATCCTCAATCGACGGCTGTTATCAATTCAGCGAGTGATTTTTTTCAGTGAGAATTGTCAAGGGAAAAAGTGAATAAAAGAGTCCGCGAATGAGGAAAAAATTGAGTTTTTTTCGTTATGGGTCAGTTGAATTGAAATGAAATCAGTTGTAAATTGTTTGGTGACATTTTTTTTTAATTTTTTTTTTAGTGTTTTGGGAAAAATTTTATCATCGCTCATTGAATTTGAGAGAAAATTTGTTAATTTTTGTCAATTTTGTTTTGAAATTTTTCAGTTGAGTCAAAATTCTTTCCAAAAATTGAAACTCATGTCATTTTTTAAAAGCAATAAAAATTCATTTTACAATAAAAGTACAACAAGTCGTTCATAAATTTTTCATTCTTTCCCTTTTTTGTAAACAACAAATTTATTTTTCTTTTCTTATCAAAAAGTTTTCATCAAAAAAGGTAAAAAAGAGAAGAAAAATTTGACCAATTGTTCAAAGAACCACAAACAAATAAAATAAAAACTTTTTCTTTTCCAACAGTAAAAAAAGACAACTCAAATATTCATAACAAGTCATGTGTAATTTTTCATATCTTTACATTCAAATCGCCACAACTAGCCGCAAAGAAACCTTCATCATATGTGAACACTTGACAAATTTTTTCCTTCATCAAAAAATATAAAAATTAAACTTCAGAAGAAGAAGGAAAAAACTGTCAAAAAAGGGACGAGCTGCTTGTGCCGAGAAGGTTATTGCTCCCGTGAGACTGTTGAGGCCTCGAGGCCAGAGTTGAATTTCAATGTCTCATACCAAAAATTCATACGTCATTTTTTTCTTATTTGAAATAAAATAA
>CM031382.1:10337745-10356212 GCA_018290095.1 Polypedilum vanderplanki
AATTGTGAGTTTGTTAAATTGTTGAGGTGCATAACTATTGGATTCATCGAGTGTGCGAGTGTTAGAATGTTAAAATTTTTAAATTTAGATGAAAACGTGATTTCGTATAAGGTGGTAGTATGAGATTGTAAAGCTTGTATTTTTGAAATAAATGTTAACAAGATATTTTAAACAAATGTTATAAGTCAAGAATCGTGATGAAGAATGACTTCAGATCTTTTTTAAAATATTTAATGCTTTAAGGTTCACAGCTGGTTTGGAAAGTGCAATGAAGAGTCCGGTTGTCTTTTTCCGGTTTCATTGGGTTGAGTAATGTCAAGAACTTCTCAAGAAGTGTCCATGTATTTTATCCATAAAAATCCATAAAGAGAATAATTTACATTAAATGGCTGGGAAAAAAAAATTAAAAAGTATAGAAATGAAAGTTCTGAGGCAAAATTTTTGGAGAAATTCTTGAAATCAAAATTCTCATGGTGAGATGGTTTAATTAAAGAATTGTATGGTGATTTATCAGAAGTTAAGTAAAATTCGGTAGCTTTAAATGATGGATAATCATGGCATTTTGAGTGCTGATGCATGAGATGGGGTAGGATGATAATCCTGTATGTTGCATATCATGCTTATAATCACACCGAGCCACACAATCCAACAAAAGCGTATAGTTGTAAATGTGATTCTTCAACAGGAGAATAGGAGCAAAAAACAGGTTGGACAAAATACTGCCGCCAAATGAAATCCAATTTGTTTTCATATAAATTGCAGGTGATGTGGGCGACTGAGTTTTAAATTTCATGATGGGTTGTTTATGAAATCTGTTTAGGAGATGTTTTGTATGCATTGCTCGATGGGGAGTGTGTTACAAGAAAGAATGTCTCTGAATTAGTTTGTGGAAATAAAGAATAGTCACGGAAGCCACTTGAGGAAAATTCTGGAAAGTTTCACGTGGAAACTGTTTATTGGTCATAATTGAAAAGGTGGAAAAATGGAGAAAAGATTGAAAAGTAAATTGCTGGGGTTAATGGTGAGGATCATGATGAATCCTGCAATTCAAAAATTATCTGGAAAAAATGAAGAAGGGGAAGATTGAAGATTTAGATGGCTTTAGGACGAGTCAAAGTAAAATGCACAACATTCCATTGTGTTCAAAGTTCAAATATGTTGAAAGATTTTACCTTTTTCATATGCGATGAGATTTCGATAGACCATTATCGTCTTTTTTTGAACATCTTCTCTATATTTTTTTGTAACCGATTTTGGTCTTGCTTTGTATTTTTCCATAAAGATGACAAATCCAACGCGTCGAGACGTTATGCCCTTGAAGTCAGAAGGATGACACAAAATAACCAACAACCGAACTGAATGAAGAATATTTCACCTTTCACAAAGAAGCGTTCATAAAAAAATATTGCCATAAGTTTTGCAAAATACTGTTCACTATTAAAGAAGAGTTTCAATAAGTTGGTTAAAAACAAATAGAATAAAAAGATAATAAAATGAAAAGTTGGACTAAGAAGTCTGGAAGATTACAATGAATGCAAACTTTTCTGGCGTGGTAGAATTTTAAATTTCATTGTTTAGGCAAATGATTTTTCACTCATTTAACTAAAGTCACTAGCAATACTGAATAGAGACTAAAAACAGGACTTTTTTTAAAATATTTAGTAATTCAATTTTTTCATTAGATAATAATAAGTGATAAGCTCAAGGACAAACACATATAGGAAAGTTTATTTAATGTTAATCGATAAGTAACACAAAATCTTTTGTTTTATAAATGAAAGATATTTTAAATTTTTTTACATAATGTGTCTTTTTTGATAAGAATTTAAAAGTGAATGAGTTCAAATTATCACGTGATGAATAAAAATTAATGCGAATTAGTAAACAAATATTTTTTTTGATAAGAGTGAATATTTTAAAATATAAAATGATTTCTTACAATTTTCCACTATTAGTGTTTATTTATGTTCAGTAAAAATGAGAATTTAATAAAACAAAATGTTTAGAGTCGAAAACTGTTCGGTATTACTTAATATAAAATTTTGAAATTTTGTAAATGTATTCTACAATAAAAGCTCTATGTAAAATATGAATAAAGTAATGTAACATCGAATATTTTCTATTTATTCATTTTGTAAATAAAAAATGGTTTTAAAAAAATTAACCAATTTAATATTAATCAAAATCGAAATTTCTAAAACTTTCAATTTTATCAAAATGACCACCAAACTTGTCATATTTTTCAAAATCAATTTCAATTTTTTCAACAAGAGCATTTGAATGTTCAATACTTTTTATATAATTTTCTATGTTTCTCAACACAATCAAATTTTTAACATTTCCACTATTCTTCAAGTAATAAACTTTATCAAAATATTCAAACAATCACTTTCATCATTCAAAAATTT
Organism: Polypedilum vanderplanki; assembly: GCA_018290095.1. Classification (NCBI taxonomy): domain Eukaryota; kingdom Metazoa; phylum Arthropoda; class Insecta; order Diptera; family Chironomidae; genus Polypedilum; species Polypedilum vanderplanki. Next base: position 10,340,154 of record CM031382.1, read on the forward strand.
GGTTCTTTCAAAAAACTTTTAGGTATAAATGGAAGTATAACATTCATAAATTCAAACAGCAAAATTAGGAAACCAATTAAAAAGAGTTTTTAAGTCTCAAAGGAACATGAGAACTCAATGAAGCATTTTAAATAAAAATTTAAAAGGAACTTTTTAAACATTTTTAAGTTACTCCACGACAATCATAAATAACTTTAACACCAGCAATTTGTGTTTCTCATCGAGTGAACTGCTGATCACAAATGTAACTAAAACGAATCATTTCATCTGTAGTCATTCCGATTCTTTAATAGTTTTGCATTATGAAGACAATTTTGATCCATTCTTATCGTGTTTATTTAGAATTTATAACTCCACTATTGTAGATTTGTTAAAAGTCGTGTAATTATTTCATCAGAATGATTGAGAAAATGAATATAAATTTTTGTATTTATCATGTTTTTCAAAATGATTCAAATACTTTTGACATTTTGATATTTTCGATGTCGAAAATTAAGAATTTCAAAAATCATCTAAAAATATTGGAAAATTATAAAAATTAAAATTATAAAAATATAAATTGCAAATGTTTAAAATTACTGAAATTTTTCTTACAATGTTATGGAATTCAAATATGGATGTTGCCTAACCATTCTCTAAATTGTTTAATTGACTGGTCTTTTTACCTTCTGTTTCTCCAAGTTCTCTTTTGCATTTCTTTATAAATTCTGTCAATCTTTATTCATAATATTTATAAAATGTGACTTACACAATGAAATCTAAAGGAAACTGAAACTCAATGACTTTGGACTAAAGTGTTACTTATTTTACATGATAATGTGTTTTAAACAGCTGATGATATAATGTGAATAATAAGGCAAAGAAAACGACCTTAGAAATAATTTTAATGTAACTACTTTAATAATATTTTATTTTTTAATTTGCATTATTTTGATAATTTTTAAATAAATTTTACAAATATTTAAATGTTTTTAATCAAAATCTAAATTTTTAAAACTTTCAATTTTATCAAATCATATTTAAGATTCAAAATTATATTAGAGGATTCAATTTTATCAGAATCAATTTCATATTTATCCATGTAAGTGTTCAAATGATCAATGGCTTTTAAAAAGTTTCTCTATAATCTTCAATGCTGTCAGCTTTTTTAAGATTTCCTCCCAATTCTTCAATCAACAAATTTTTTATCTAAATGTTTCAACAATTCACTTTCATCCTTTAAAAATAAAATTCTTTCTTTTGAATTTTTGGTAATAAAGAATGTAAATAATTTACAACATCGGCAATAATTTTTGGAAGACCCATGAAAATAATTTTTTGACTCTCATAGGAAAAAATTTTAATTTGGAAAATACTTCAATAACAATTTTAATGGTACTTTTTTTAAAAGTTTAATGGAAATTTTGCGGACAATCAAGAACCGCCACTATGCCACTAATTTGTGTTTCCACTTTTAAAAATAATGAAAAACTATTCCAATTTTCATCATACGAATAATTTCTTCAGTTGTTACTTCCATGTCTTTCAAAGATTTTTACATTGAAAAAAATAATTTGTGAACCATCAAAATTCTTTTATTGCTAAACGCTACACCACCACATTCATAAAGACTTAAATTCTCGGCATGAGTTTCTTTGGAGTTTCAAATATCTTTTCTTTGCTTTCATAATTTGCAAAAACTATTCAAATGCTCTACCATGCTTTTGGCAAACGAATTTTAAGTGACGAATAAATTTAAAATTTCAAAATCATCTGAAAATCGTAATTTGTTATAAAAATTAATACTAAATTAATTCTTTTTTTACCAATATCTGGAAATTTTATGATGGATGTTATCTAACCACACTCTAAACTCTTTAATTGTTTGCTCTCTTCTGCTTTCTGTTCTCCAAGTTCATTTTTTGCTTTTTCAATGAAAAATTCTGATAATTCTTGTGTCATAATTTTATTATAATATCTTTCAATATAGAAAGTCAATGTGATACTGAAGTTCATGAATACAGTTCATAAGTATTTCTTGATAGTATTGAAACAGATGAAAATTTCATTGTTCAATGTCATTGTTTTTATAATTATCAAGAAACGAATTAATAAACTGTATGGGAACTTTTTGTTATTTCGAATTTATTTATTTTCTTTTAAAACAAATGCTGTATGCAAAAATATCATAACAAACTAAAATCTAGTTAACGTTTTGAAAAACGGGAACGAACTTTTCTTTGTTTCTTCTTACTTTTTTTAAAAAGTTTCCTCTAAATATAACTGACCAAGTCACGATCAAACGAAAAATTACAATTTTGTTTCAAAACGTAAATAAAATGCCAGAATTGTTTTTTTTATGTTTCTTTTAAACTTTTTTTAATAGAGAACAAAAATGTTTTTTTTGTAAAAGCAACTTCAACTTAAGCATTATCCATATAGTTCTAGTGGCTATATATCGCGACTTTCACCGACGAGACGGGGTTCGATTTCCCGTATGGGAAATTTTTACAATTTTTTTTATTTTTTCACCATTTCAATTTTTTTTTTTCAATTAATTTTTTGTAAGGTTTTGAACTTCAAGTTTTAGGGTAATTAAAAATACTTTTGTGAATGATAGAGTTTTTTAATTTGCTATCTTTTGTAAAACTTAAAATTTTTCTGTTCTAAAAATAAATATTTTCTGAGCTATTTTATAAAGAAAGTTAGAAAGCAAACATACACGGATCAAATGATTTAAAATTTTTTATCAAAATAATTATAAATTAATAAAATTTAATCAATTTCTAATTTCTAAAACTTCCAACATTCTTCTTTATTTTGCCTCTAAGCTCATTGTATTTTTCATGATTAAATTCAAATTTGCATTAAATTCTTTGACGTAATTAAATGCATCAACAAATTACCATAATAAGCATCCAAGCATTCATCAATTTTTAAATTTCCCCAATTCTTCAAGTAAAACATTCGATTCAAAATAATCTGAAAGATTCTTTTATCACTCCAAATATACATTCGATCTTGATGTTTTTTCTTAGTACAGCTTTTGCTGTGTTAAAAAATGCAGTTGCAAAAATGGAACACCAATGACAAAAGCTTCTTTTACTTTTACTGGCAAAATCGATTCATTCCAATCATTCAAAAAATAATTTAAAGGAAGCATATTATAAAAATTCCCAGAAATTCCATGACAATCAGTGATTGCTCGAACTCCAGCAATTTGATTTTCAACTTCATTTCTAAACTTACTGCAAAAATAGCATTAATTTTTAGAAATTCATCTACATTGACTTGGAATTTCTCAAGGACTTTGCATCTGAGAACATAAACATGAGCTCCATTGGAATCACGATTTTTCATTGCACAAAATGCTCCTGCTTTATAAAGTTCAATCATCCGTGCTTCTTCAATTTTTGAAAAAGTTATTAAAGGTCCATTGATTTGGCAAAATTTAATGTTTCTTCAAAGATTCATACACTTTTGGCATTGAAAATTTTGTGCTCGGAGAAATTTTATAATTAATTTATCTTCTAAAATGTATGGAAAAATATTTTAGTTCTGTTAAAAATATTTGAAATTTTGTCTTACCAATTTCTGGATATTTAATGAACGGATGTTTACTTAACCATTCTTTAAATTGTCTAATTGATTGCTCTTTTTTACTTTCTGTTTCACCAAGCTCATTTTTAGCTTTTTCGATATAAAATTCTGACAATTCTTCATTCATTTTTAATATTTAATGACTTTGTTTGTTTGAAATTGATTGAGAATAAAAAAAATTAAATTTGAATGTGTGAATGTGAATTTGTTTGTTCAAATGTTTTTCGATTTTATTGAAATTTTATACTATTAAATGAATTTTTACACATATGAAATAAATTTTTTATACATAATTAAAAACGATACAGAAATATTTAATTGTTTTATATAAAATTCAAAAAGCAACACCATGAAGCAATAGTAAACTTCAAACTGAAACATATTCGGAAAGTTCAACATGAAAATTTTTTAATACTTTTGAAAATATATTGAAATATTGTGCATATCTCTCAAATTTTTTGATGATGCAAATAGTTTTAACACTACAGCCAAAGGATGAGGAACTTTGAAAATTTTCATAAAAAAGGTGTTGAAAAACTCGTTTTTTTAAACTACCTCATGCAAATTTCAAAAAAAACTATTGAAAATCCCATACAATTTTTGATAATTTGATAATTTTTGATCATTGATACTTTTTGATAGAGCTTTTTGATATTTGAGTCTCTTGGTCTCGGATTCGATAACGATTTTATTTATTTTAAAAAAATTAAAAAAATCCCTTTTTATTAAACTGAATCAAGAATTCTTCTCATGAAAACTTAAAATTATTTTGAAAATTACAAAATGCAAAACGTGAAGTAATTGCGAGAATTATTTTTCATTATTTGTTATTTAAAAAACAATTTAAATACACATGAAAAAATAAAAATATTATTTTAATAAAGTGACTGTAAAAGTTTCAAAGCTAGTTATTTCATCAGTCTGTCGTTTATTTCAGCTAATGAAAGTCGACTTTCAATAATGAATAAAGAATTGTCAGAATTTTATATCGAAAAAGCTAAAAGTGAACTTGGAGAAACAGAAAGTAGAGAGAACAATCAATCAGGCAATTTAAAAAAATGGTTGAGTAAACATCCATTTATTAAATATCCAGAAATTGGGAGAAAAAGAAAAAAAACCACTTACTTAAAAATGAAAAAAAATTCCGAAATTATTAGTAAAAATTTTTTTGACTTTTTTAGAAGATGAAATTATTCTAAATATTCTTCGAGCCAAAAAATATTCAATGCCAAAAGTTTTTGAATCCTTTGAGGAAATTTGTATTTTTCCATTAAATTGCAGCCGTTTATTAAAATGCTACCAGCTGATGAAATAAAACTTATCGATATTTACAATAAAGGTGCTTACTGTTCAATGTTAAATTGCGACACAACTGGAGCTCATGTAATCCTTATTAAGATACAAAGGTTTTGAAGATTTACAAATAAATCACAATGATCATATAAGATTCCACACATCTTTTACAAAAGCACTAGAAGATATCCAAAAATTCAAATTGCAGGTGCAAAAGTAATTTAGACTTTCGTGGAACTACTTTGAATATTTTGAAAATTTTACCCATAAAAATAATTTTTGAATCTGCCAAGTTTAATGAATATTTTCCATTAAAAATTAAAAAAATTTTTTATATTGGTTTACCAAACTTTGGTGTGAATATTTTTAACTCCTTCAAAAGTATTTTTAAAAAGAAAATTCAAGATCGATTTATTTGCTTAAATATGAAAATGAATTGTTAAAATATTTTGAACCAAATGTTTTGCTTGAAAATTTGGAGGAAGTTTAAAAAATGTGAAATGCTTAGAATATTTTTATCAAAGATTTTTAGATGGAATTAAAAATTTGAGAAATTTGAATTTTTGAATTTAATGAGAAAATTTTTATTGAAATGAGACATAAAAATGATTCAAAGTTTTTTGAAGATCATGGAAGTTTTAGAAAATTGGAAATTGATTGAGGTTTTCTTCAGATAAAATTCTACTTGAAAACATATTAATAAATTTGAATAGTAAAACAAAACTAAAATTTGATAATAAAAAGTTTATGGTTTCTAAATTGATTTTGTTATGTGAAAATTACAATTCATAATAAATGACGAAATGATGAAATAAAATTTCAAAAATTTATGTAAATCTAATTTTATGCCAGTTATATGCTAAAATATTTTTTAATTTGATATCTTTAGAGCATTTTTGTAAAAAAATACGCTTTTATGTTCACGATGTCTGATTGGCAGTCAAAAAGACATGACAGAAGTGATTTTCAATAAAAATTATTTGATGCCAAGTAAATAGCTTTAAAAATTTGAAATATTTCATTAACAAATTTGCTGATCTGTAAAAGTAAAAATGCGATCTAATCTCCGAGCATCCAAGGCGTCGAAATTGTTCAAAATTTTTATAGTATTTTCTGTCTTTGTATTCAACTTTAATATTGGTATATTGAAACCTAATAATATAAACTTTTAATGTCTTAGTGTTTTATCAGATGTTTCTGAGTATTCTATTAAAATTTACTTATATTTATATTTGCTTTCTGTTAATATTTTTATAACATAGCTAATGAAAAAAGACTTTTTCTCTCATTTTCAATTAGTCATAAAATTGTATTGCTTTCAGTAACTGATACTTGATTAAAATGAATGAAAAATTATCAGAATTTTTTATTGAAAAAGCTAAAAATGAACTTGAAATAACAGAAAGTATAAAAGAGCAGTCAATCAAACAATTTAGAGAATGGTTGAATAAACATCCGTTTATTAAATATCCAAAAATAGGTGAGAATATTTTTTTGAACTAAATTCAATTACAAACTTAAAAAAAAGAAAATTTTTAATTTATTGATTTAAACAAGTTTTTTAAAAAAATTTTAAAAATAGTTGAAAATTTTTATATCTAGATGAAAAAATAATCATAAAATATCTTCGAACCAATAAATATTCAATGCCAAAAGTTTTTGAATCTTTTGAAAAATCTTTACTTTATGGAAGGTCGTTTAAGTCAAATATGGAAATTTCATTAACAACAGAAAAAAAAATTCGAGAAATTTACAATACTGGTGCATTCTTAGCAATGAAACAACGCGATAACTCTGGAGCTCAAATTTATATCATCAAATATAAATTATTTGAAGATTTTAAAGTTTCAGCTGATGAGTTTTTGACATTTAGCACTTCTTTTTCAATGGCATTAGAAAATGAAGAAAAAAATCAAATTTCTGGTGTAAAATGCATTATGGATTGTAGAGATGTGAGTTTTAATATTTTCAATATTTTACCATTAAAAACAGCTTTGCATTTTATAAAAAACAAAAAATATATACCATTAAAAATTAAGCAAACTTATATCATTGGTTTGCCAGCTTTTGCTGTTTCTTTTGTAAACTCATGCAAATCATTGCTAAATAAGAAAAATCAAGAAAGAGTTTTTCTTTTAAATGATGAAAATGAATTGTTGAACTATTTTGAACCAAATGTTTTACTTGAAGAATTTGGAGGAAATTTAAAAATTGATGAATGCTTGGAAGAATTTAGAAAAAAATTTATAAATGGAAATAATTTTATGAAAGAATTTAATTCTAAATTTGAAATTGATGAAGAAGTTTATAAAAAATTAAGAAAAGAAAATTATAATGAAGGAGCAGAATTTGTTGGAAGTTTTAGAAAATTAGAAATTGATTAAACTTCAAAATGAATGAATTTCATTCAACTTAGAATCAACAGCAAAAGTAAAATCAAAATAAATCTATAATTTTGAAACACAAACATTTTTCAAACCATAAAAATTTATTAAATAAAAATTCCAAAACAAGGAAATTTTTTTCTTTTATTTAATAATATTTTTCCAAAAAAAAACAACATATATGTGAACATAATATCTCAGCTCATGTAGTTGTTTTAAAGGAAAATTCGAAAACCGTGTTTGACGTCATCTATTGCACCCTTGAGAAATCTCAAACAACAAGCAGGCGAGTGAAAATTTTCTCTTGAAATGTAAAATGTATGTCTCATATAATAAGTAAGTCTATCTCATTCGTAACATGTGTGTATGCAAAGTATATATATGTAAATATGTAAGTAAGAGGGACGAAGGAGATAAAAAAGTTTCAAATTATTATGTGAAAAAATAATGGAATGTGCAATGAGCATAAAGCAAAGGCAAATGAATATCACATTTCATGACAAATTCACTCAGTTTTTTTCTCATTTTAATGTATGTAAAATAGTCAGAAAAAGAAGAAAAAAAATGAGATAAGTTTAAATGAATTTAATTAAAAAGTTTTTTTGTGTCTACTGCTTTGTTGATTAAATGTTGAATTTTTTTTCAAATTTATGGCTGCTTTAAAATTTTATTTTCTATATTTTTGTTTTAAATTTGGAAGTAAAAAGATTTGAAAATTTTATAAGTAAATTTTTCTTCTAATTTGTTACTTTATAAAGATTGTCAATTTTATAAAGTTGACATTTCCAAATTTGATAATTATTAATTTACAAAAAAGAAAGTTCAAGAAACAAAAATGAATTTATTTTTTTAAAATTATACAAAAATATTTTTTGTGTTTAAGCAAAATTTTTTTTTTATGAATTTTATTTCAAAATTATTTTAACCATCTTAAAACTTCACCTAATTTTACTAATTTGAATAAAAAAAAATTTCCTTTTTCAAACAATAAAAATTCCAGCTGTTTTTCTTCATAATTTAACTAAATGTTTAAACTTTTTTATGACTTTATAATTTTCATTCTTCAACTTCTTTTTTTCTTTATCTTCCAAAAAATATTTCTTTTGTTTAATTTTTAATTCACACGACAAATTTAAATAGCACCAAAAAAAGACACACTAAAACTTAGCATCACGGGAAACATAAAATTTTTTGTCTTCTTTTTATTAAATTATGCAGTGCTTCTCGCATTTTTATGACTGCTGCATTAAATTTTATTTTTATTAAGTGCTTTATGAGTTTGACTCGCGAGCTGCATCAGGGTGAAAAAGGGCAATGAATATTTATAGACGCACATTCCCAGTGACATTGTAAATTTTTTTTTTGTAACTCAAGGAAGGGAAGAAAAACACCGACGGTAAAAAAGATGAAAATTTGTGACTTTAACGAAGCGACAAATTTCCTTACTTTTCTTTTTTAACTGCACGCTGTTTTTAAATTATTAAATAAATTGCTTGAGTGATTATTTAACAATTTATGAAGTTTTTTCCTATTTTTATAAGAGAAAAGGAATGAAGGGAGAAAAGTTGAAAATTGAAATATTAAAGAAGAATGAAAATTAAAATATGACTTTTGAACTAGAGTGGAATAAATTTTTCTTGATTATTTTACAGTGGTAGCTTTAATAGTCAGAGAAATTAAAAAATCTTAGCTAATTCTCAATACAAGTTTCTATAATTCTTTAAAAAAATTCAAATTGATTCAATTAAAAAAATTAATAAAAATAATATTTTAAATCATGAACTTTTTAACGATCAAAAAGTCAATTTTACATTTAAAAATTTTATTTATTTTCAAGTCTTTAAACATTTTTTTATTAAAAATCAACCAACATAGAAATTGAGATAAATTATTTGAAAGTAAATCATCATCATTACATGAACGTATATTTGTAACCATTGGAGATATAATTTATCTATCTACAAAGCATATGAGTTGCTTATTCATGCATAAAAGTCATTTCGTCTTAAGCAAATATCAAAAATAATGAAGAATGTTCAGGGTTGAAAAAGTCAATTTTTAAATTTACATAGCAAAGTTTTATTAAATCTAAAAAATTGAAAGAAAAAAAAGTATTAAACTTTGAAAATTGCAGTGTTTTTTCAAGGAGCGGAAATGATTCGAATCCTTGTTCAAAATCTCCAAAAATCCTTTAAGATTGCTAAAGATTTTTTGAGATCTTAAGAAAAAAACAAACAAACAAGAAAGCAAGTTAAGAAAAACTTTTGAAAAATCTAAAATTTTAAAGCATTAAAAATTTTAAAACTTCTACAAAGTTTTGAGAAATTTTATTTGACATTTTTTTGAACTTATTCATCATCCAACTCTGACCAAATTTTACATCAAATTTTTTTTGACCTCCCTTTCAATTTCCTTACATATCAATTCTTTATTAGCATCAGCATACGAGAGAAAAATTTATTGACTCATTCACATGAGAATTCACATCGACTCACATTTCAGTTGCTAGCACTGCTAATAAGTAAATAATCTGTAACAAGACTTTATGATTATTTGCTTTTCTTCCACCTTCTTGATTTTTGCTGTGATTTCTTAGCGTGGATTTTTCGCCCAGAAAATTACTTTCCAAGACAAATAAATGAGTAAATAGAGAAATAAAGAAAAAATCATTGGTTTATTGCAAGCGAGAATGGCAAAAATTTGTAGGGCTAACACACATGCTGAAGGGAAAATTTTTGTGTTGACTTTCTTAGATTACGTATAAATTGATATTTTTATTTTAATGAAATGGTTGTGGTCAAAAAGGAGAGGAAAATATTTTTTTTACTTGAAAAGAAATTTCAAAATTTAAATTTCCTTTCTTTATATAATTAAGTGTCTTTTTTAACATTTTTATATTTTTTTATTCTTGAAGAAAAATTAAAATCAAACGATTTTTTTAAATTTTTTAAAATATAAAAATACCGTATTTTTAAAATTAAAAAAATTTTAAAGATAAATTTCAAAATGTGTCCCAAAAACTTTGAATTCTCAACCCTTGTCAATTAATTTCAACTTTTTTTCACATGATCTTTTACACAACCATCATCATCACCATTTCTCCCTACCTCAACAATAATTTTACTTCAGCATACGCACAAAATACACACAAGAAGTCATGAAAATTTGTTCGTTATTTCTATGTTTCTCTATGGTGCTATAAAGCAATATTTTTCTTAGCTATAATCGAGAAAAGTTCATAAGAATTTTATTGAATGCAATAAATGTTAAATTAAAGTAACTTCAACTCTGTCTTTTGCTATTCATTTTCATTGCTTTTAGAATGTCTTTATGAACATCTTTTCTTGCATTTATTCCGATATCAAAGTCGATGTGATTGTAATTTTTTAGAAGCTTGTAAGTGATGACATTGGGAAGAATTTCTCGAAGGTGTTCGATATCCTTGAAAGAAATTTAATTTGAATATTCGAAATTTTTATTTTTTGTTGTTTCTAAAAATTTTAACAATTTTAGAAATTAGTTTAAAATTTTTAGATTTAGATTTTCAATATTTTTTTACAAAATAAAATTTAGCTCACTTTTCTAGCAACAACTCGATCTCGTTCAGCACAATAAATATAAGTCGGTGTTACAACTTTTTTTAAATCATATTCAGGAGGTTCAATCATTCCATATTTTTCCAAATTCTTTTTTCTTCCATAATCAAACTGTCGAAATTTTCCACTTTCGATAAATTGAAAAAAATGCAACACTTGAGTTGAGCTCACGTTTGGTGATAAAAATGTTAAAAGTTTATCAAAAGTTTCATGATCAGCTTCAAGTTTTGTGAAATTATCACCAAGAATTAAAAATTCAACAATCATGCATGTTATAAAATACAATGGTTGATTTAAACTGCAGTGTTTGTACAAATTTTGATGTAAAACTTCAATAATTGGAGTCAAATTTATCAAGTTATTTTTTGTAAAAGTTTTCACAGCTTGTTTTCCATATTTTTTGATTAAAACATTTGGAAAATGACTCATGAATGGTGCTGGTGCTGATAAATGTAGTTGATAAATTTTTTCATTATATTCAGGCTTTGAACTGAGCAAAATTAAAGGAATTGTTGCACCTTGTGAATGACCAATGTAAAATAATTTTTTATTTTTTGTAAATTTCAATATAAAATCAATAAAAGCTGCGAGATCAAAAATTCCCAATTCATGAAGTGAAAAATTCCAAAATTCTTTGTTTTCATGATTTAAATTTTTGTGACTTTTTGAGTATTTATTTCCACGAACATTTCCAAGAAAAACATCAAATCCATTTTCAAATAAAAAAATTGCCAAAGAAGTTCTTTTTGATGATAAAAATTCACTTGATGTGCAGCAAATTCCATGAACCAAAAGAACAACTTGTGATGAATTTGTAAATTTTCTTGGTTTAATTCGATGAAGGGTCAGTAAGTAATTGTCAGCTGTTTCAACTTTGTGTATTTCTCCTTTAAACCCAAATGAATTGATTTGTTTTATTGTGAGATCTTCTTCTGATTTTAATTGAGTAATTATGAGTAGGATTGAAAATATGATAAATAATTTCATCTTAATTTGTACTGGATTTTTTTTTATTTAATTAAAACTCCTTAAAATTTTTTACGTTTTGTCACTTCAAATTTTAAATAGCAAATGAAATTTTTTTAAGCTTTTGAGAAAATTATCAATTAAAAAAATTACGTGCCTGTACAGATTTTTATTAATTCAACTCATACTCTGTGCTTGTTTCAACTTAATTTCATTGAATTACCTAATTTGGTATTACAAAACATTTCTATTTTTTAACTTACATCTGTTTCAAAATAACTTCCGATAAATTCTAAATTATAATGTAGGTTGAAATTTAATTGACTTCCATTTAAATGCTTCGATCGTTTTAATTCACAAAATTATTCTTAGATTTTACATCTAGATTTTTAATTATATAGTAAAACAGTTTTAAATTGCTTGGAATGCTTGAGAATAACTAAAATAAATTTTCATAATATAAACACGTATAAAAATATGATAATTTTAAATACAGAATTGTCATTAGAAGGTTATTTGTGCATTTATATAAACCTGAATTAAACAAATTATTTAACTTCAATCTTTTACGGAGAAAAAATTTTTATAAATTATAAATTTTCTTTTTAAGACTTATAAATTTGGCTTTACAATTTGACATTTGTAACAGTCAATAATTTGATGTCAGTTATAAAATATTTTTCTTCGTGTATTTACATTTTTGTTTCAATTTTCAAGGAGTGAAAACTTTTCATAATGAAACAGAGTAATAATTGAAAATCACAAATTCTGTAGAATTTTTGTTAATTTGAAATTTTTTTTTGATAATTCGATAGATTTTCCGATAGAGTTGCAATTTTTAGAGTATTTAAATTTTTTTAAAAAAAATTTTTAGCTCGAATTCTTTAAATTTAAATGCAAATTTTTAAATTTTTACCTCTTACATTGCACTTCACCAACAACAAAAGATAAAAATCACATAAAGTCTCTTGCATTCTCTTGTGATGTTGAAAAATGATTTTTATTCCAAATGAGACGCAAAAAATTCTTTCCTTTGCTCAATTTCCCATGAGAAATTTGCGGTAATTTTTCTTTCATACAAACACATTGTATATGTGTGTGATAGAGTGAGTTATAATGAAAATGAATAATCTTTCGCCTTGTTGCATGACGCGAAAATGAGATGTGTGTTTAATGAATCTTTTTTTCTCGCTAGATTTGATGTGATGGAGAAGGTTCGTGTTGAATTAATGAGTTGTTCAGTGAAAAGGAAAGAAAAATATTACGGAGATGGAACAATTTCTTTTTTCATTTCTAGAAAATTCAAAGATTGAATATTTGAAATTTAACGTATTTTAAATTTTTAAAAATTTATTCTTAAATATTAACGTATTTTCAAAATTTAAAATTAATTTAAATTTTTATTATTTAAAATTGAAATGAGATTTCGTCTTTTAAAAAAATTTCATCAAATTTGTTTATCTAAAATTTTTAAATAGGCTCATTCCAAAAAGGAATTCAAAAAAATAAGAATTTCTGCCCAATCGACACATTGCAATCAACTTAATGTCATTCTCTCGCAAATTGAAATTGTCAATTTTCCTTCAATTGTCTGTCCTCCATCTCTACCCTACTTTTCTTCTTTCTCCATTTGAAAATTGCCAGCAAATCACTGAAATGAGATGTTTACGTAATCAGAATACTAATTTGATGGATTTTTCATGCTTCGTTGAGTTGCACGGGAGAAATGAAACTTGTAGAAGTTCGTTGTCTGATCTAAATCAATTTTTGTATGCAAGTCGAATTTTATGGAAGAAATAATCGTAAAAAAATTTGTGAGTTTTATTTTGAAGTCAATCATAAAAGTGGATTTTTATTGGCTCATTTCGATTTTTTATTGGTTTGTAATTGAGTTTAAGTGATGTTTTTTGGGTGACCTCAAAAAATTGAGAATATTTTAGAAAAGGGAAATTTTTAAGGCAATGTGACAAAAGTTTTTGAATAAATAACTTCAAAAACAACAAAAAACTGTGAGCTTTGTCTGAAGAAAACAAAATATTTTAACTTATTTGGATTTTGGTAAATTTTAAAAATATTATATTTTTGAGGTAAATGGTTGATCCAATGTATTAATGTTTATATCAAATTATTTGGAATACAATTCTTAATCAAACTGATTTTAATTGAAATGAGAATAAAAAAATTTTCTTTTCAAAATTCAAATGTCACGCAACATTTTTTGTGTCATGTGACATGTGGTTTAATTTTTTTTGAAAAACCGTTAGAAAATAAAAATAAAAATTTAATATTTAAAATTTTCTATTTAATATTAATAAAATTATTTGAAATTTTTTTGAATTACTCAATTCTTTTATTATTGTATTAACTTTAAATTTTTAAAAAAATTCAATTTTCTTCTTTTATCTTGTTAAATGTTACAAAACATAAACATCATGAAATCGAAATAAAAACCACAAAAAGTCTTTTACTCCTCATTTCAAAAACATGTAACCTATACTTTACTATCTCTATTCTATCTCTTTCTCTTTTAACCCTTTTATTATATGTATATTTATCTATCTGCAAAAGGTTTCAACTACAAATGGATGTGGACACATAAAACAAGTTAAAATATGTGAGGATATAAAACTCCTCATAAATCATAAAAAAGTCAGAGAAAAAAAAGTAACTCTTGTTGGTATTGAAAATTAGAGTAAATGGCTTTTTATTTAATTTGATGGATAGAAAATGGATTTTAAATAGAAAAATAAAATGTTTGAATGATGAGAAAAATATTGTCTTGTTTTTTTAAGAGTTTCAAATTAAAATTTTTATAAATTTTGAATTATTTTAGTTTTGGTATAAAAATTTTTAAAAATTTAAGTCTGTATTTTTTATAACTTAATAGTAATTGTAAAAATTTATTCTATGACGATTTTCAAATATTCCAAAATGTAATAAAATTTCTGGAAAATTTTCTAACTTTAATTTTTTTAAAAAATTGCAAGCACTTTTTTCCTAAAAAGGTAAGAAACAAATAAACAACAAACCGAGACGACACAAAATTTCACGAAATAGAATGAGAACAAAAATTGAAAATTGAGAATGAATAATAGATTGCGATCTGAAAATGGTAAAATGTTCCATTACCTCCAACTTACTCCAAAAGAACTTCACTCCGTTCACTTTGCTTACTCCAAAAAACTCGGGGAATTCCCTCATGCTTTTTACATCCCATTTTCGAGTAGAAAAATGAAATTACCATTGATGGCATTCTCAATTTATGTCTTTCTCCATCTCATGCTCATGCCTCAATTCACTTTATTACTTACTTGCATTGAAAAAGACTTGCTGGTTGTATCAATTTCACATAAATTTTTCTTGTTGTTACTTCTTTCTTTGAATGGTATTATCTTTTTGTTATGTTTAGTGGATGATGAGATGCTGATAGAGATATATATGCACATATAAATGATGAAAGAAGAAGAAAAGGAAAATTTATAAAGGAGGTGAAACTATTAAAAATTTGGTAATGAAATTTTTATTAGAATTTTTAAAAATCAATAATATTAATTTTATTTTTACAAATAAGCTAGGAAAAAATAATAAAAGTTCGTCCATTGGGTGGAGGAAAAAATGAGAAAAAAAATATTAATTTATTTTTTATAAAAGTCAAGTTTTGTATCATATTAGAGAAAATATATAAAAAATACGAAAAATATTTATAGCTAAAGTTATTAGGTAAAAGATAAACTAATATTTTTGATTATTTTCAACCCCCTTCTAAGAATTTTTCTTCTCTTCACTTTCTATTGATTTTTATTCTTCTTTTACTTTTCAATCTTAGATTTTCAACAGGTTTCAACTTTTTTTCTCCACTTTTTTTTCTTTTTTGCTTCTTTTCCCTTTTTATGACAATGACATGAAGAAACAACAATCTCATTACCATCATCATGACACTATTTTGTGGTTTGAAAATCTGAATCAATTCAAATGTTATTTTTACTATCTTTAAGTAAATAGCGTGATTTAATATAGAAACTTGAGGATATATTTTTCCAAGGAATATGAACTCTATCAAAAAATCCATCAAATTATCAAAATTATTATAATAATTTCTTGCAAAATTTTTGATTTTCAATGGTTACTCTGTTTTAATTGTCAAAAATTCTTACTTCTAGAATTTTTCTTAATCGTTTAAATTCTTTTTTAGGGATATTATTGTATTTAGAAATTTTTTCATCATTATCTTTACAGACAAA
>CM031382.1:10356430-10441305 GCA_018290095.1 Polypedilum vanderplanki
TTTAATTTGAAACTCTAAAAAAAACAAGACAATATTTTTCTCATCATTCAAACATTTTATTTTTCTATTTAAATCCATTTTCTATCCATCAAATTAAATAAAAAGCCATTTACTCTAATTTTCAATACCAACAAGAGTTACTTTTTTTCTCTGACTTTTTATGATTTATGAGGAGTTTTATATCCTCACATATTTTAACTTGTTTTTATGTCCACATCCATTTTAGTTGAAACCTTTTGTAGATAGATAAATATACATATAATAAAGGGTTAAAAGAGAAGAGATAGAATAGAGATAGTAAAGTATAGGTTACATGTTTTGAAATGAGGAGTAAAAGACTTTTTGTGGTTTTGTTTCGATTTAATGATGTTTATTTTGTAACATTTAACAAGATAAAAGAAGAAAATTGAATTTTTTTAAAAATTTAAAGTTAATACAATAATAAAAGAAATTGAGTAATTCAAAAAAATTCAAATAATTATTAATATAAAAAAAATAATTTTAAATATTAAATTTTTTTTTATTTTCTAACGGTTTTCTTTTCAAAAAAAATTAAACCACATGTCACATGACACAAAAAATGTTGCGTGACATTTGAATTTTGAAAAAAATTTTATTCTCATTTCAATTAAAAACAGTTTGATTAGGAATTTATTCCAAATAATTGATATTAACATTAATACATTGGATCAACCATTTTACCTCAAAAATATAATATTTTTAAAAATTTACCAAAATCCAAATAAGTTAAAATATTTTGTTTTCTTCAGACAAAGCTGCTCAAGTTTTTTGTTGTTTTTGAAGTTATTTTTTCAAAAAACTTTTGTCACATTGCCTTAAAAATTCCCTTTTCTAAAATATTCTCAATTTTTTGAGGTCACCCAAAAAAATCACTTAAACTCAATTACCAAACCAATAAAAAATCGAAATGAGCCAATTAAAAATCCACTTTTTATGATTGACTTCAAAATAAAACTCACAAATTTTTACGATTATTTCTTCCATAAAATTCGACTTGCATACAAAAATTGATTTAGATCAGACAACGAACTCACAGTTTCATTCTCTCGTGCAACTCAACAAGCATGAAAATCCATCAAATTAGTATTCTGATTACGTAAACATCTCATTTCAGTGATTTGCTGGCAATTTTCAAATGAGAAAGAAAAAAAGTAGGGTAGAGATGGAGGACAGACAATTGAAGGAAAATTGACAATTTCAATTTGCGGAGAATGACATTAAGTTGATTGCAATGTGTCGATTGGGCAGAAATTCTTATTTTTTTGAATTCCTTTTTGGAATGAGCCTATTAAAAATTTTAGATAAACAAATTTGATGAAATTTTTAAAAGACGAAATCTCATTTCAATTTTAAATATAAAAATTTAAATTAATTTTAAATTTTGAAAATACGTTAATATTTAAGAATAAATTTTTAAAAATTTAAAAACGTTAAATTTTAATATTCAATCTATGATGGTACAAAAATTTTTAAAAGTTTAAGTCTGTATTTTTTATAACTTTACAGTAATTGTAAAAATTTACTCTATGACAATTTTCAAATATTTTAAAATGTAATAAAATTTTTGAAAAATTTTTCTGACTTTAATTTTTTTTAAAAATTGCAAGCACTTTTTCCTAAAAAGGTAAGAAACAAATAAACAACAAACCGAGACGACACAAAATTTCACGAAAGAGAATGAGAACAAAAATTGAAAATTGAGAATGAATAATAGATTGCGATCTGAAAATGGTAAAATGTTCCATTACCTTCAACTTACTCCAAAAGAACTTCACCCCGTTCACTTTACTTACTCCAAAAACTCGGGGAATTCCCTCATGCTTTTTACATCCCATTTTCGAGTAGAAAAATGAAATTACCATTGATGGCATTCTCAATTTATGTCTTTCTCCATCTCATGCTCATGCCTCAATTCACTTTATTACTTACTTGCATTGAAAAAGACTTGCTGGTTGTATCAATTTCACATAAATTTTTCTTGTTGTTACTTCTTTCTTTGAATGGTATTATCTTTTTGTTATGTTTAGTGGATGATGAGATGCTGATAGAGATATATATGCACATATAAATGATGAAAGAAGAAGAAAAGGAAAATTTATAAAGGAGGTGAAACTGTTAAAAATTTGGTAATGAAATTTTTATTAGAATTTTTAAAAATCAATAATATTAATTTTATTTTTACAAATAAGTTAGAAAAAAATATTAAAAGTTCGTCCATTGGCTGGAGGAAAAAATGAAACAAAAAATATTAATTTATTTTATATAAAAGTCAAGTTTTGTATCATATTAGGGAAAATATATAAAATACGAAAAATATTTCTAGCTAAAGTTATTAGGTAAAAGATAAACTAATATTTTTGATTATTATCAACCCCCTTCTAAGAATTTTTATACTCTTCACTTTCTATTGATTTTTATTCTTCTTAACTGTTCAATCATAAATTTTCAACAGGTTTCAACTTCTTTTCTCCACGTTTTTTCTTTTTTGCTTCTTTTCCCTTTTTATGACAATGACATAAAGAAACAACAATCTCATTACCATCATCATGACACTATTTTATGGTTTGAAAATCTCAATCAATTCAAATGTTATTTTTACTATCTTTAAGTAAATAGCGTGATTTAATATAGAAACTTGAGGATATAGTTTTCCAAGGAATATGAACTTTATCAAAAAATCCATCAAATTGTCAAAATTTGTTGTAAACTTAATTTTGTGCGAATGAAAGTCGCTCCGATGAGGTTTAATAAAAATAACTTGTAAACTTTATTTTACGTCTGAACACTTTGAAAGTTGGATAAGAACTAACTTTACAATAAGTATTAGGAGCGGAGCTTCGATGAGAATATTCAAATATCTAAATGACCGTTATTGTTATATTCCAACAAAATTATTATAATAGTTTCTTGCAAAATTTTTGATTTTTAATGGTTACTCTGTTTTAGTTATTAAAAATTCTCACCTCTAGTATTCTTCTTTATCGTTTAAATTCTTTTTTAGGGATATTATTGTATTTAGAAATTTTTTCATCATTATCTTTACAGACAAAGTATAAAAATAATTATGAGATATTAATATTGAAAACACATGATGAGTCAAATTATTATATTTCTATTTATGGCCAACTTTATTTTGGCTTTTTTCGAAAGTTGTTTATCATGACGTGATTTAACTTCTTGTTTTTCTAAAAGATTATATTTTTTTCATACTCATCTTTTTAGTTAAAAATTATTCCAGATATTTTTCCATATGGGAAAAACTTAATGAAGAAATTGATTGCTGTCATTAGCAACATATTTAAACTAAACAAAAAAAAAATTTAAACTTTCTATCAGATTGTAAGGAAGAAAATAAATTTTTAAATTTTAAAGTAAAATTTTCACAAAATTAAAAATGTTTGGTGTGATGAAAGCTATTTTTATCAATTTATTAATTTCATTTGCAAGAAGTGCAGAATGTTCATCAAATGAGGAAATAAAATATGAAATTTTTGAAAAAATTCTTGAAAATCCCGCTCAATCAGTTTCAAATGCAATTTCTGACGTCATTCATAAATTTTATATCGCTCAAAACCTTTCATTAGACATCATTATTTATGGTGAAAAAACAAATCATCTTAGTGACGTCGTTAATAAAATTAAAAATCAAAATATTCCAACAACAGTTAAACATATTTCAAAAATCGATGACTGGAATCATGAAATGAATAAATCTGCAGTAATTTTTGTTAAATCTGAAGCCGATTTTATTAACTTACATAAAAAGTCGAAAACTAAAGTTTTTGAATTGCCTCATTTAAACACACAAACACCTGAACGTCTCAAATTTCTTGTTTATGTTGAAGAAATTAAGAATTTTAAGAATATCAATGGTTTGATTGATTTAAATTTTGATTTAGCTCTTCCAACTGATTTGAGATTTTTTGAATTTTTCATTACTGTTGATGATAATTTTGTAAATTTAACTGCAAATTTGCTTTATTCAGAAGAAAGTTGCGAGAAATTTGAACTAAAATTATTGAATGTTTTTGATAAAAAATCACAAATATGGATTGAAAGATTGCAAAATTTTAATCATTTTGATAATTTTCATGGCTGTGTATTGAAATTTTATACAAAATACAGTTGTTTTTCTTATTTTGAAACTATTGAAAAATTTAAAGTAGGTCGTTCTATTAAACCTTCATCTGATATTTCTAACACTTTGAAATTAGCTGGATTAAATTATGAAATTGTTCAATTATTAACTCTAAGACTTAATTTTACACCAAAATTTTTATTTGTTGATGAAACTTCATACAACAGAACAGATTATACTTTTTTGTTTACAGAAATATTAAATTGTGGAAATGTTTCGAATTTTTTTCATTATTTACAGCCAGTATTTTTTGATAATTTTTATTTTATTGTATCACAAAATGATTTGTATACAAATTATGAAAAAATGTTGTTTCCTTTTGACACTACAACTTGGATTTTTATTCTATTTACTTATGGATTGACTTTTGGAATTATTTTTGGACTACAATATTCTCCAAAATGGATAAAAAATGCATTTTTTGGCAAAGGTAAAAATTTAGATGAAATTTTAAACTAATTTTTTGTCACATTCAGTCGATTTTTCAAAAAAATATTTTAGACAATAAGCAGCCTGGTTATAATGCTCTAGGAGCTTTCTTTGGTGTTTCAATCTTAGAGTTACCAAGAGAATCTTTAAGTCGATATATTTTAATTATCTATATTTGGTTTTGTTTGATAATTCGAACTTGCTGGCAGTCAATGATGTTTGAATTTATGACAAGTGACATGAGAAAACCTTTGCCAGAAACACTTGATGATTTGAGAGAATTGAACTACACTATTGTTATACAAGATTCATTTTTATTCATTTACACTTCAATCTTAGAGGAATTGCTTAATGGAAGAGAAAGGTAAGCGATTAAATTATTTATGAATTGTTAAAATATAAAAAAATTTCAGTCCAAAACTTATTACATTTGTACAAGATGATAAAGGAAATTATATCAAAGATTTTTTTATTCTTTATGATCAATCTTTAAAAGATGAAACAAAAACAAAATATGCATTTTTAATTGAAGCTGAAATATACGATGTACTTAACATTATTTATAATCAATCATTGCCTATTATGCAAAACGAAAAAATTTCAAAATCATCTGGATATTTCATGCCAAAAAATCACATGCTTTTGCTTCATATGAAAAAACTTTTTGATGATTTGCTTCCAACTGGAATTTTTGAGCATTTGAAACAACATGGTGTTTGGTTTTTCAACAGACCAACTTACAAAAATCCTGATGATCCAAGAAGAATTTTGTCAATGTATGACCTTGAATTTGGTTTTATGATTATTTCTGTTGCTTTGTTTGTTTCAATTATTGTTTTTATTTGTGAACTTCATGCTTTGTATTTTAAAAGGCAATTGAAAAAATGTCTTGGTTTGTATGAATTTATTAGAGTTCTAAGAGAAAGATTGAAAGATTATCATGATAAATGGTAAATTAATTTAAATGATGGAAAGAAAACGTTACTCGATTGAACGTATTATTTGAATGCAAATTCGACGCCACAGTTCAGTTTCTGTTAACAAATGTAATTTTTTGTATCATTTTATTTGAAATAATTAATGAAATCTTAGCAATGAATTTTTAGCCATATTTGGGTAATAAAATGCATCATTATCATCATCATGTTTAGAAAATCTGAATCAATTCAAATTTTATCTTTAAAATAAGCAATTTTGTGCGTAAGTGTGGGAAAATTGTGAAATGAATTTAAAATGACTTTCAAATGCACTCATGTTTTGCACTTTAGTGACTAATTAAATTATTCACGAATCCATTTATATGGCAGCAAAATTTTGTCTCTTGCAAATTTTGTAATTTTCAAATAAAACCGGAAATGCTTAGAATATTCAAAACTTTCTAATGCAATTTGCTTTTGCTTCGTAAATGGCAATTTTGACCTCTCTACCTCTACTATATAGACAGCAATGAATTTTTAATTGTAGCATTGAATTCAACTCGGAATTTCTATTTTCTCTCGCTATATTTTGTTGCTATTGTACAATTATTATTAAATATTGCTATTGCAACAAAACGAACAATTTTCACTAGCTTAAATTAGAGAAAATTATTTATGGATTGTCGCGCGAGAGAGAGAAAATTTTTGTCGCGAGTCAGTGTTGGAAATTAAGGTGCAAAAACGATCCGAATCCTTGTGCAAAATCTCCGAAAATCTCTCAAAGTTACTAAAGTTCTTTAGGGATCTTTGAAATCTTTAAGAATTCTTAAGTTCCTTTAAGATCTTGAGGTTTTTGCATCTTGTAATTAAAATAAATTAGTTAAAAAATATTTAAATTTGTTCACCTTTTTTTAAAAAGCAGACTCAAATAATATCAAATTTTTTTTGATCCGCTGCTTATTTTCACTACCGTCTTCCCTCGAATATAAAGACCGGTCCTTCTATTCAAATAAAAGGACCGTTGCTCAGTTTTTGTTTTGATTTAGTATGGAAAAAATTACGTTAAACTTTTTGAATTTACGGAATTTGAAGGAAAATCAATCCATTGAAAATGGCCTTACGTTTATTGTCTATTAACTTTCTTTAACTCAAAAAAATTTCCAGCTCTGACATTTTCAAACATGTCTAAAAATTTATAACTCTGCTTATGTTTCCCAAACAAGAGTTAAAAATTTAGTTTCAAAATTTTCTATAGAAGAAAATCCAATATAAATGCAATTACTATTAAATAATCATAATCATAATAATCGCGAAAATATGACAAAACTACACATGCGTTGGCTAATAAATGAAGCAGCAGGTGCAATTTTTAATAATAAATTTTGTTAATTTTTCATCTCATTTCGTAGGATAAATAAATTTAAATTGCTTACAAATTGAAAGGTAAATGAAATTTATTATTTATAAATAAAAATAATTTAAGAATTTTCAATTTTTATGCTATAAAAATTATTTAAATTTACCTTAATTGACATTTATTCTTCCATAACCAATTTTGTGACATTTTCTCATTCAATCTATTGAATTTATACCAATATCAAGTAGTAGTGGCAAATCACATAATAAATAATTCAATTTCAGTCAATTTTCTGCATCATGCTCATTGCCTACAAATATTACTGTTTATTTACCTTTCTATTTCTGTGAAATGTCAACTTTGTGGTATTTTAAAATGAGAAAATAAAAGAAGAATGAGAAGAATTTTAGAAGGTTACATAAAGATTGATTTTGTTTTTGAAACAAAAAAAGCTAAAGATTCAATGTTAAAAATTAAAATGTTTCAAAAGGGTTCGTGATTAGCCAACCGTCGCTTTTTTTTGGAAAATTCACGGTTAACAGTGAACAATCTTACAAATTTGTTGGTTGGACAACCATGAATATTTCAAAAGTATTTTTTAAACTCGATTTTTTATTAGAACTGAAGTTTTTGTAAAAAATAACGCCTTTATTTTTTAAGTCAAATCACGAACAATTGTTTTACTTGTAATATTTTACTTGTCTTGAATTGAAATAAATCATTGTCTGAATGTGTCTAGCTTATGAAGAAGGTATTTTTCTTTTTAGCCAATCTATAAAATTGTTTCCATATTGTGTCCACTACATCTTTTTATTATTCTCTGCATGACCACGTTCATGTCTAAGTGATGATGATGAAGATGAAAAAAATGAAAGTAAAAAAATCTTGAGGGAGTTTTTTGAAATTTTTAAAGAATTTAAAATCAAAATTAGATTTTAAAAAAATACAAAAAAAAAATAATTTAAAAAATTTGTTAAAACTTTGATTTTCTTAGAAATTTATATTTTATTTCAGATTCTTTTAAAAAAATCCTTTTTTCAAGATAATCCAAAATCATTTCAAGATAATAAATAAGAAACAACAATATCAAGAGAAAAAAGCAAAAAAGCATCATGAATAATTAAACTTAATTAAATTAAATCATAACTTTATTTGGTTATTTTTGCTTTCGCAAACTTCTTCCATTTCTTCTTTCTCATATTCACTTTATTTGCCTTCTAGTTTATTTATACACAACATACCAAAAAGATAAACTTCTTCATCATCATTTTCATTTAGATCTTCCTTTTCTCCTTCTCTTTTCATAAAACATATTTATCATACATGAACCTTTGTTTATAGAAAAAATTATTTATGAAAAACAATTTCAGTGTAGAAGAGGGAGAATAAGAAGAATCATTGGCATCATTAGATAAAATTAGATTAGATTTATTAGATTAAATTAGACGGCTAATATGGCATAAAATATGAAATTATGAATAAAATAAATAGAATAAAATCATAGTTTGAAAATTATAAATTTAAAAATATAAATTGAATGTTTGAACATGTATTTAATTCTAAGTATATAAACTTTCAACCCAGTGACAAGTTTTGTCCAAATTAATATTAAATTTTGGAACTTAATATTTCAAATCCAAAAAAGAAGTAAGATTAAATTTTAAAGCGTTGTATTTAAATTTAAATTTAGCATAAAAAATAGCTGATTTCAATTTTGATTAGACTTAAATTTAATTTATTGTTTAAAAAATATTATAAAAATAATTGTACCTAAATTTAAATTTTAAATCTGTTAGATTCTAATTCTAAAGTATTCATGTCTAATTTCTAAAAATAAAAAACTTTTACCAACATCACCACAAATCATACCATTTATTTTCATAAATTAAATCATTACATATTTTTCCACTCTGTATAAACTATGTTCTTAACTAAAAGTAATCTTAATATGCTCACATTAACTTCATTAAATTATTATTAAGATGGATACTCATGCATGAATATGAGAAGGAAGCAAAAATGAATGTGTATGTCTTGTGCTAATTTATTAAATTAAAATTCATGCATGAACTCATATGAGTGGATGTGATTCACCATCTTTCCTTCCCTACGTGTCTTGATTTTAAATGAAAGTTTTTCTTGCTCTTTTTTTTGGTAAGAAAAGAAGAAAAACATGAAAAATACATTTGTTAAAAACTTCAAGATTATGAAAAGTTTTAAATTTTTTTCAGTTAGAAAGTAACAACTAAGTTTGATATTTTTATGAATATTTCTAAAAAACTTTAAAATTAAATTGAAGAAAAATGCAAAATGTTTCAATTTTAAATCTGCTTTTATTAACTTCTCACAATTATTCGATCAATTTCCTAATTTAAATTTTTTCTTTCAATAATTAAGTTCATAAATTTACTTTGCAATCCAATTTGTCTTTCTTACTTCCTTTATTTAACAATAAAACTTTCCTTCATATTTGAGTTTCAATTTCCTTCATAATTTTTCTTATTAGTTCAAAATTTATTTATCTCTTTTCTTTGGTTAATAATCTCAATTGCTATTCTACAAAATAGAGAGAAATTTCCCTGACAATATTTATTTGCTGAATAAAGTTATAATAGAATTATGATTGCTATTTTAGTTTGAGTTCAAGTGTTTCTTACAATCGGATTATTGGGAGTGAAAATGAAGGAAAAGTTTTCTTTTTTTAGCTATGGAATTATAGAGCAAGAGAAGGAAATAATTTCATGCATAAATGAATTAAATTTAGTTTATTAAAGGAGAAAAAATAAATTTGATATTAATTGAGTGTGATAAATAAATTTATAAAATTATGAGTGTCAAGGAAGTCGACTTAAAATGAACGATCTGTAAGCTATCCGATTAAAACACTGAAGGCTTCTTATTGAAATAATGCTTTAGCTAATTTTATTAAATTTATTAGTCAAAATAAAATTTATAAATTCAAATAATTCTTACATTTTGTTTCTTACGGTCTTCTTTCCTTGAAGGTTGGATTTTAAAAAGACTTGAGCTACAGAACTGAGCAATTACAATTAACTTAGCCAATTTTTGGCGGACTAACAATTTAAAAAATAACTGAAGGTTATAAATCTAATCACAATAAACTTTTGTGACAATGAGAAAAGAAAATTAATTACAAATTAGCCAAGGGGTCTCAACTCAAAATTCTGACGGTTAAAATTTTTTAAATTATTGGTAATAAAAACGCGCGTTTAATAAAAATTATGAGTAATAACGGTCAACTGAGACCTTTTGGCAAATTATTTGAATTGATTAAAAACTAGGGTACAAATATCTGCGTATTGAAATAAAAAGTCTGTACAGAATTGAAATTTTCTATTGAAATTTATATATCATATAAAATTAAAATAATTACATTTAAAAAATTTTTTCAGTTTTATAATTGAGTTTTCCATCCTTGTTTGAAACGAAAATTTTATTCACAAAAATCTTGACTCAAATTATTGATAAATTCTTCTTTTATTCAAATTTTGATTGTCCAAGAAGTTTATGCGAGTATCTAAGAAAAAAACTGCAAAAATTTTAGGAATATTTCATGGTTGCGTCAGCCAAAGCTTTGCAAATTCACAAAACATGAAAATTTACTGTCTCTTTTGGAAATTCCTTCAATTTTATTCAAATAAAAATTTACTTCCTCTCATCTCATTCCTAAAACAAAATTTCTTGGCCACAATCTTATTAACTAACCAATTTCATCTTTCCCTTTCTCATTCCATAAAATTTTCTTCTCTTCTACTTTTTCACTTTTCTCTCTTCACTTATACAGTCGGTCGTTTCACGATTAATAATTAATGAGCGGAAAATTTTCATAATTCCATACTGTTGCTATGCCGCTTTAGCCATTTGTTTGCTGCCACTCAACTTGCATATGAAAATTTGAACAAAAATAAAAGAAGAGAATGAATGAATATAAATGAGCAAGAAAGGAAAAAAGGTGTCAGGGAGTGGTGACTAAATTAAATATTTTGGTTTTTTTGTATAAAAAATTAAAATTATAAGTTTTTTTTTAAAAATTACAAGATAGAAAATTAAATTTATTTTTTTTTTGAATTTTAATGAACTTTAAATTTATTTGAAATGTAAATTATTTAAATTAAAAATTATAAAAATTTTCAAAAATTTAGTTTTTAAATATTTTTTTCAACTTTTCATTCAAAGTTTCCATCCCTTTTTTCTTTTTTCTTCCAAGATGCATAAACAATGAAGAAGAAAATTCAACCACACTACCATAAGAATTCAGTAAAAGAGATTGCCATGAGCTAGTCGAATGTCAGTCATGCTAATGAAATTGTGGTAAATTTTGTAAAAGAGACCAAGAAGTTTAAATTTAATGAAATTCACCGCAAAAAAGCCATAAAGAAATGAAAATTTTATTAACTTTGACTTGATTGAAATTAAAAATTTAACTTTTGTATTCTAAATAATGAAAAATTTTCTTTTATTGCAAGAAATAAATTAAAAATTATTAATTAATTAATGAAATATTGAAAAAATTTCTAATTGTGTGGCAAGTTTTAAAAAGCTACTTTTGGGAAATTTTTGTAATTAAATCATTAAATTAAACAATTAAGTAAAGAATTAACGAAAAAATTGTGCAATTGGTTTGAATCATTCATACTGGCAACAAATTTGTAGTATGTTTAATGTCATAATTAATAATCTTGTCAAAGGATGTGAACACTAACAAAAAATCCAAGGGGTTAGAACTCTTGTTATTTTTGATTTTTGATTTATTTTTGATTTTTTTGTTAGATTTTTGATTTTTTTTTGATTTTTTGATACTTTTTTGATTTATTTTTGATTTTTTGATACTTTTTTGATAGAGTTGATACCCCTTGAAAAAATCCATTAAATTAACAAAAAATTTTCGATAGTTTCATACAAAATTTTTGATTTTCAATGATTACTCTATTTTATTTATCAAGAGTTCTCATCCCTTGAAATTAATTCAAAAAAGTATGATGAAAATCCGTTTTTTGAAAGTCTAATTACAAAAACAGACGAACAAAATTAAACTTAATTTAAGTAGAAAAAAAAATATTTATTGATCAATAAATGAATTAGTATCGAAAAAAATGATGTTTTTCTCAGTTTTCACACTTTCTCATAAGTGTTCATACTAAGTGTCCTGGTTTTCTGAAATAATTACAGTGAAAATTTGAGAAAAATTTTGAAATTCTAACAGTTTTGTGTCTTGACTGAAATTGAAGTAAATATAATTGACTTAATAGCTTATTATTTTAGAGAATGTGGTCTTTGATTTTTTTGATATTTTATTGATTATTTTGTTGATATTTTGAAGTTTTTCAGTTCACACCTCTTAGTTTATTTAAAGTTTATTTCATTTATTCCTGCAATCTTGTGTCTTGACTAAAAGTCTACAAAATGTGTTCTCACTGACATTTCTTAATTTACAAAATGACCAATTTTACGAATAGCGCTTTAATTGAAAAATGTCTCAAAACTAAACCTCAGACACAATTGTAAAAATTCATATATAGATTAGGCTTTTTCCAATTCTCGAGAATCGAAAAAATCGAGAACGAGAACGAGAATGAGAATTCTCGAGAAATTCTCGAGAATTCTCGATTATTTTATGAATAGATATGTTCATAATTTATGGATAGTTTTTATACCCTTTTGTAAGCTGGTTGAATATATGATATCAAAATAATAAGAACGCATTGATTAATCTATTAATTGATTGTTTTATTCAGTTTCAACAAGTATTAGACAACGAAGAAACTTCCGGTTTGCTGCTTTAGACGAGAGTTGTAAAGTCGAAATCCGACTTTTTGGCCGACTATTGGCCATAACTTTTTTAAACAAAAACATTTTGTGAAATTTTTTTTGTAAATCATAGTACAGACAAATAGCTTTAAAACAAGCTATCATTGATGAAATTTGGCTGAGGCAATGCAAAGTTATGGACAATTTTAGAATCGGACTTTTTACTTGACTTTTTCAAAAAGTCGGCGTAAAAGTCTGGTTCTTAAATTGTCCATAACTTTGCATTGCCTCTGGCGAATTTCATCAATGATAGCTTGTTTTAAAGCTATTTGTCTATACTTATATTACAAAAAAAAATTTTGACAAAATATTCTGGTTTAAAAAAGTTATGGCCAATAGTCGGCGAAAAAGTCGGATTTCGACTTTACAACTCTACTTTAGACTTATTATGACTCTAATTATAAGATTCAGCAATAAAATCTACATGGTCAATGGAGTTTTGTAAAGAAAAATGTGAAGAACTAAAAATTTGTGAACAAAATAAAGCCATTTTTAGACTTTGAAGCAAATATCTTCAAAATTCTCAAACCAAATGTCAAATATAGATGTAATATTTAAAAGACATTTCGATTATAGGTCTTTCAATTAGTGAGCAATCAGTATTGTTTCATTTGCTCAAAAATTATAGATATTCTTTTGCTCTTGTACATTTTGTTTCATAAATAAACAAAAGATTAAGCTGGCTCTTGAAGCTTTTAGAATCTATTGATATTGAATATAGCATGATTGTGACAAAGTTTGAGTTATATAGGTTGTGTGGTAAAAAGATTATGTAATTTTTTTCAAAAATTTCGTTTTTAAATAGCCTCCATATTTGGAAAATTAAATTTATAAATTAAAGCATTTGAGCCAGAACATACTTTATAATTTGCCAGCTTTTTCTTCATTGTTTACATTCTAAAACAATTTAGATATTATTGTATAACGCAATATTCATTTACAATATTGCTATAAATTCACAGAGTTTTAATTAGTATCAAAATCAGGAAATTACAACAGTTTAATTTTTACCAAATACAAAGTAAAGAAACTATTAGAATTTTTTACGTTTTACACCACAGGAAATTTGGTTTTTTTTTAAAAACACTAATTTTAACTCAATTAATTAAAAAATCATATATAAGAAAAGGCTTAAAATAATAAATAAATTTTTTTGTAAAAGTTAAATTGCAAGTCACTTTTTTTAAAAATCGAAAATTGTTAATTTATCTAACAAAAATATGAAATGTTTTAAGGTGGTCTTAAAATGAATTTTATTATTTTTTGTAGCCTGAAAATTTTTTTTAGAAAATTTTCTTAGGTTTTCAAGATTTTCTTAAGAATTGATTCTCGATCGAGAATTCTCGATTTTTTTTCGAGAACGAGAACGAGAATGAGAATTTCTCTGTTCTCGGGATTCTCGAGAATATTCTCGATGGGAAAAAGCCTAATATAGATGCTTTAGTATCGCATGTTTATTTTATTTGATTTTAGACTTTTAATATAAATTAAAGTAGATATGAATTATACAATAAAAATTAATCAGACAAATTCTTATGCAAATACAGACTCAATTTCTAAGAATATAAAATTTAAATATTAAGGTTTTATTAACAATTATAAAAATTTTTATCACACATTTTATTGATTAATTGAACATCACAAAATTTTACACTTAAAAATTCAATAAATTCAAAGAAATACAAAAACTCAATTTGTCTATGATTTCATTATATAAATAAGTTAATCATTACAAAGAAATATTTTTAATAATATGAAAATTTTCATAATCAAAAAATTTTAAAATTTTTTTCTTTCCTTTCATTTCCCAAAAAATGAGTAATAAACGACTGATTTCGATTTGTACAAATAAATCATGCTACTTTCAGTCTCTAACAAAAAAAGTCCAACAATGTGACTAAAACTCGTGCTTTAGATCAATTTTGTTTTATCAATAAACAAAAACATGTGATGCTGATTAAAATTGTGCAATAATAAAAATTGAAGTACTTTTTAGAGATATGTGAAATTATAAAGATAATTTTTTATTTAATCTTGGTTCATTCCAAATTTTCTGATAGTATATTAGACGGTTTGAGTTCAATAAAATACATTCAGTCGCTCAAAAGAATTCAAAGTGTAAACTTACAAAAAAAAATGAAGTTTTTAATTTTTACAATTTTATTTCTTCCTTTCATCAATTCAATTGAAATTCCACTGTCAAAAACAACAATAATCGACATTATTTTACGCAATCGACTTCCAAAGCCAACAATTAATAAAGAAATTCCACAAAATTCATCAGTTACAGAACATTGGATTCAACAGCGAGTCAATCATTTTGATCCACAAAATACTCAAACTTTCAACCAACGTTATTTTATTAATGATGAATTTTTTCAACCTGATGGACCAATAATTTTTTATCTTCATGAAACACCATATGAACAAGGACAAGCAAAATATTATTTAACATCTGGACCAGTGCATGATTTAGCTAATGAATTTAATGGAGTCATTGTTTTACCACATCATCGATATTTTGATGAATCTGTCGTTTTTGAAGAATTAACAATAGAAAATTTACGATTTCTCACAGTCAATCAAGCACTTGAAGATCTTGCACATTTAATTTTTAATCTTCGTTCATCTGACTCGCGTTATTTAAATTCAAGTGTGATTTTAGTTGGTTGGGATTATGGTGCAAGTTTAGCAATTTGGTTTTCACAACGTTATCCTCATTTGGTTACTGGAATTTGGGCATCTGGTGCTCGACTTAATCCACAAATTGGACATGATGAACCAGTGCATTATGTTGAAAATGTCATGCGTCGTGGTGGTGAAGAATGTTTTGCTAGAATTGAAAATGGTTTTAGACAATTTGAAGAAATGTTTGCAAATAATCAATCAAATATTTTAAGACGAAAATTTAATTTTTGTTTTCCTTTGCCTTACACTCATGGTGATTTTGATATTGAATATTTTTATGAAATTATGGTGACAGTTTTCTATGCATATGCACAAGTTTATGATGGATTTTATCTCGACATTGTTTGTAATCAACTTTTAAATGTTCCAGTTGAAAATGATTGGGAAGCAATTGGATATCTTTATGGTTTACTTAATATTCCACCTCCACTTTGCTATCCAAATAGTGTGGAATATCAATTTGATTATGTTCAAGAACTTGGTAACACTGCATCATCTGAATATGGATTTGCTTATGCATTTACTTATTTTGAATGTGCCAATTTTGGATTTTTCTTAAATTCTGGAAATGGAACTAGTATTTTTGGCTCAAGATTTACAAAAGAATTTTTTGCTCATATTTGTAATGTATTGTTTGGGTAAGTTTATTTTATTATCTATTTTTAGTTCATTTTTATAAAAATTACAAAAAATTATGAATGAAATTAAAAAAATTTTTAATCTAATCTTAAAAATGATAAGATTAATTTTTTAATATTTAATCTGAACTATATTTTGAAGGCTAAATTTTAAAAAATTTATTATAAAAAAAATTCAAAGGCTAAATTAAAAAATTATAATTAAAAAAGCAAGGGGTGTGAACTCTTTCAAAAAATTATAAAAAAAGTATCAAAAATTTGTATAGGATTTTTAATAGTTTTTTGATAATTTGCATGAAGTAGCCTGGAAAATGGAATTTTTTCAACGCCTACTTTATGAAAGTTATCAAAGTTCCCACCCTTTATAAAAAAGTATAATTTTAAATTAAGATTTTTCTTCATGCCTACTGATCAAAATTTTATTCTAATTTTTAAAAATATTTTTAGTAATTTTTAAAATACTTTGAATTTTTTAGCTTCACTGAAGATCAAATGACAGAAAATTTTGAACTTTTTAACACAATTCATGGAGGACGAAGACCATTAGTGAGAAATGCTTACTTTACAGTTGGTGAACTTTATGCTTGGATTGATCAAACTATTGAACGTGATGCAGTTCATTCAACTTCATTTTATGAAATTGTTCCAAGTAAGAAAATTATGAATTGATTAGAATTTTTTATTTAAATTTTAATTTCAGATCGATCTCTTCACACTGAATTAAGTTTGTCACTTTTCTCTGATGATTTCTTAGAATTAAAAGGAAGAATTTTTGCTGCAATTAGAAGATGGCTTGGGCTAACCACAAATTAAAATAAAAAAAAATTTAAAATATCTTGAAGTTTTTGAAAATAAAAAAATTAAAAGCATCTGAAAAATGAATTTCAGTCCATCTTTTCATTTTAAACATATCCATGCAGTTTAGACCAAAAATATAAAGAAAAAAAATAAAAAAAGGTTCAATTGGTTCATTTTACAAGAAATTTTAAAAAACAAAAAATATAGTGTATATAAGTCAGTAATAAACAAAACAATAAAATCTTATTTATTTAAAGCCAAAAAGTGAGAACTTTTGATATAGAAGACAAAATAGCCATTGAAAATCAAAAATTTTGTATGAGACTATAAATTTTTTTTGTTAATTTGATGAAATTTTTATTACTTTGATATTTTTTTGACAATTTGATGGATATTTTGTAGAGTTCGTCACATACCATTTGCATACCGCTTGTATAACATTTGCATACCATTCACATACCGTTTGCAAACTGTATGTAAAATTAAAAACCCTATTTTTTTGATAGATTTCACATCCCTTCTTTAAAGTTGTTAATTTTTAATCGAAAAATGAATTAAAATTTTGAAAAATGGACAAATATTATTTTATTTTAAATTTTTCCCGCCTAAAATTTAAAATTTTGCACATTTTCATCAATTAGTCAGTTGATATTAAAAGAAACAAATTTATATTATTTATTTATATTTTATATTTTTTTAAACTAATACAAACCGTCTTTTGAATTTCATCATTCACAAACAAAAGTTTTAATTTTTTTAAAGAATGTCAAGCACTTCAATTGTCTTTTACAATGGATTGTGTGATGATGGAAAGTGNAAAAATATAAAGAAAAAAAATAAAAAAAGGTTCAATTGGTTCATTTTACAAGAAATTTTAAAAAACAAAAAATATAGTGTATATAAGTCAGTAATAAACATAACAATAAAAGCTGATTTATTTAAAGCCAAAGAGTGAGAACTTTTGATAATGAAGACAAAATAGCCATTGAAAATCAAAAAATTTGTATGAGACTATAAAATTTTTTTGTTAATTACATGAAATTTTTATTACTTTGATATTTTTTTGACAATTTGATAGATATTTTGTAGAGTTCGTCACATACCATTTGCAAACCGTTTGTATAACATTTGCATACCATTCATATACCGTTTGCAAACTGTATGTAAAATTAAAAACCCTATTTTTTTGATAGATTTCACATCCCTTCTTTAAAGTTGTTAGTTTTTAATCGAAAAATGAATTAAAATTTTGAAAAATAGGCAAATAATAATTTGTTTTAAATTTTTCCCGCCTAAAATTTAAAATTTTGCACATTTTCATCAATTAGTCAGTTGATATTAAAAGAAACAAATTTACATTATTTATTTACAACTTATATCATTTAAACTAATACAAACTGTCTTTTGAATTTCATCATTCACAAACAAAAGTTTTAATTTTTTTAAAAGAATGTCAAGCACTTCAATTGTCTTTTACAATGGATTGTGTGATGATGGAAAGTGTGGTCATTGTAAACAGACAGGTAATAGAATGGCTTATCATTTGTATACAAACAAAATCACTGTTGAAGATTATCAATCACTTTTGGACAAAAATTGGGCTCGATCTGGAAAAGCTTTTTATTTACCTAGAAATAAAAACAATTGTTGCACAAAATATCAAATCAAATGTGATGCTGTGGATTTTAAAATATCAAAAAGTCAAAAGAAAGTGATAAAAAATTTTAATACTTTTTTGCGAGGTCAACGGATGACAAATAAAGAAAAAGAAATTGAAAAAATTCAAATTTTCAATAAAAAAGCACAAAAACCGTCAAAGAAAAAATTTAAAAGAGTTGAAAGGAAAAAGGAAAAAATTTTGGCCAAAGGAATTTCACTTGAAAATTGGACAAGAAAATATCAAAATAAAGAAAAATATCTTGAAGATCTTTTAAGTGAAGAACCAACAGATGGAAAACATCAATTTGAGGTAAAACTGATGAGATCAAGTGCAGCACTTAGCAGACAATCTTTTGAACTTTATCTAAAATACCAAATTGCTGTTCATGGCATGAGCATTGATGGAAAAACAATTGAAGGTTTTGAAAAAAGTTATATTGAATCACCAGTTGAGGTAAAAGAAAGTTCAAAAATTTTGATCAAATACTTTTTTAAAAATTAAATTTTAGCACCGCAAGAACGACCAAACACCAGCAGACGGTTATGGCTCATTTCATCAACAATATTTCATTGACAATCGACTTGTTGCTGTCAGTATTTTTTCTATTTTACCAAATTGCATCTCATCTTGTTATTGCTTTTATGATCCTGATTTTAAATTTCTTAATCTTGGAACTTACACAGCGTTACGTGAAATTTCATTTGTTCGTGAATTACAAAAATCATTTTCAAATTTGAGATTTTATAATTTTGGTTATTTTGTACCTACTTGCCGAAAAGTTCGTTATATGACAAACTTTAAACCTAATTTTTTGCTTTGTCCTGAAACTTTTACTTGGAATTTGTTAGATGAAAATTTATTGAAAGAAGTTGAAGCAGTAAAATACCTGAAAATTAATAAAAATGAAAGAAATTGTGATGCAGTGACTAAAGATGATCTAAATGATGTAATGCTGTATTGGGAAAGAATGAGAATTTCCTATGGTGAACTCAAAAAAATTATATTGAAAAGCGATGAAAATGAAGTTTTGGAATATGCACAAAATGTTGGGAAGAAATTGTCACAAAAAATGTTGCTTATGAGATATTATTGATTAGAAATTCTAATGACTTTTGAGATTAAAAGAAGAAAATTTTGCAATTGTCAATTTTTGAATAAAATTTTATTTATTTCATTTTATCATACTCAAAGCAACATGGAGAAAAAAATTTTATAAAAATTTATTACTGTTATAAAACTGTTATAACTGTCATAAAAAAATTATAACACTTATTTTTAAGGCTAATAAATTTGACTTTATAGAGAAAAATCTCAAAAACTTTATGCCAGTTATAAAATATTTTTCTCCTTTATGTTTTCTGACTGTTATTTAATTTAAGATAAAAATAAATAATGAATGATTTCACAGATTAAAATTTAAACTTCTTTGTAGCTTTCTCTAACACCATTCACTTTCATCTTTGCATTTATTATTAAACCATTCATTTAATAATTTTGTTTTTGGTGTCATTAATTTAATTGATTCTGTGTCATTTTCATAAACTCTTGATGGAAAAATTCTCTTAAATTTTCCATGTCTTTGATGTTCTCTATGAGATTTATGAAGAATTCTGATAATATCAGGTGGCATGCAATTAACACAATGACTGCAAGATGGTGATGCACAGGATTTTAGACAATTCTTGCAATTGTTATAATCAACAGCGAGATTTTCATAAATTGATGTCATTGGATGTTTACTGAAATGAAAAGAAAAATTTCAAATTGATAAAAGTAAAATTTAGAGCATTTTTAGATCAAAATAATTAAAGTTTTTAAACTCAAAAATTTCTCTAAAAACCACCAAAGCACAAGTTTTAAAACTTACTCGATATCATCCTTGAACATTGCAAAACCTTCAGCACCAACAACTCTTAAAGCATTATAAACAACTTGTTCATAAAAATCTGCATGCCTTTCATACTGTGGTTTATTAGGTGTCATACTAGGACTCATATTAACTTCCAAAAGATGAACTCTTCCATCATTTTTTACCATAAAATCAAATCTTAACAATTCAAAAAAGTTGTCATTTATGCATTTATAAATTGCACAATGTTGATGAAATTCTTTTCTCATTGTTTCATAACGATCTAAAATTGTCGTGACAATAGCATTTTCTAAACGCGACCATAATTGTTTCACATCGTGACCACTTGACTCGAAAACTTCCTCGACAAGCTTAAGGTGAGGAAATTGCCTTTCAATGCCGAGAAATGGTGGCATTTCCCACATGTAACGTTTGGTATTACTCACGACATATTTGTTTGTATTGTTGGCATCAAATGGATAATAAGGCTCAAGGCAGAAACGGAAAAGGCAATCATTTTTGAAGCGATAAATAATAAGTGGATCCAAGGAAGTGATAAGGACATAAACACCAATATCAAAAGCATGACCATGAACCAAAAATGGATCATCAAGAAATACTTGAATAAATCTGTGTTTGTAGAATCAAAATTTATTTTTAAATTATTTTAAAGTTATTTTTTTTTATTTACCTGTTGTGATTCAACTTCATTTTTCTAATTTCTTCAACTGATTTAATTGAAACTCCACGATTGTCAAAATTTTTCAACACAAATTTTGCTTTAGGATTGTTTGCAACATAATTGTCAAATTTTTGAATATCTTCAGGCATTCTAAATGCAGGCAAAGTATATTTTGATTTTGAATAAAGACTCAAAGTTCTTTTGTTGATTAATGGAACAATTCCAGGAATGTGATTTAATTTTAGATTTTTTGAAAAAGTTTTATTGGCAACAATGTGAAGTAGTTTGTCATATGGATATTCATTGGACCACAACAGACCAGTAACATCTGACCTATAGAATAAAAAATTTTTAAAAAAGAAATTGATATTTGTAAATTTTTGGAATTTAATAATTTACCAATCTCCTTCAAATCCATCAACCATTTCATAACCTAATCGATTCAATACTCTTTTATGTGTTCTCAAATTACCAAGTGGATTCCATTTATCAATAATAATTGGCCAATATTTGTAACTTTTAGTTTCATTCAATTTTGGAATAAGCTCAATTTTAGTTAAATTTTCAATAATTTCATCAACTTTTGAACAATTTTTTAATTCAACTTTTTCAATAAAATAAGTTTTAAAATTTTCATAAAAACTTATTGAAATTATAATGGCAAACAAAGTATCAAAAATTATCTTCATCTTATTTTATTTCACAACTTATCACTTTGAAATACAAAACAAAACTAATTTGGTTAAAAATTTTCACCTGGTCATAAATAAATTATTTCCTATTTCCAATTTTTTATCAAAAACAAAGTCATGAAAATTAAACAATAGAAAAAATCGACAAAAATAAAATAAAATCGTGACTTAGCACCAGTCAATATTTTCATTGCACATAAAACCAATCCAATTGCTTAATCGTCTAGTTTTTTCTGTCATTAAACTTAAATAATCAACGTTGGCATTGTAAATTTTTGATGGAAAAATTCTTTTAAAATTTCCTCGTTTTTGATGTTCTCGGTTGATATTATGAAGTGTTTTGATAAAATCTTGTGAAAAACATGAAATACAATGATTGCATGATGGATTTGAACAAGATTTTTGACAATTTTTACAGTTATTGAAATCTATTGAGAGATCTTCATAGCGTGATGTCATTGATGAGGTTCTAGAAATAAAATGATAAAAAAAATTTAAATTAATCAATTTTCAAAAATTTAAAATAAGAAAAGTATTGAAAATTCAAAAGTTTTTTGATTTTCAACACTTTTGATTCAAAATAGCTTAAAATTTTGATGAAAAAACTGCCAAATTTAACAAATTAAGACTTAAAACCAAAATAAATTTCTCACCTTAAATCTTGTCTAAAAATTTCAAATCCTTCTGCTCCAATTAACCTCAAAGCATTGTACAAAACTTGCTCATAATGCTCTTTCTTTTTTTCATTTTTAATTCCATCAAAATCAGGATTCAAATTTACTTCTAATAATTTTACATTCCCATCACGAGCAATAATAAAATCAAATCGAAGAAGTTCAAAGAAATTTTCATTTGAGCAATTATAAACTGAACATTGAAGTTCTAATTCGTTTGCCATCAACTGAAGTTTTTCTAAAGTTACTGTCACAATTGCATCATCAATTTGTTCCCAAAAGTTTTTTACACTTTGATTTTTACTTTCAAAATAATTTTCAAACATTTTTAAATGTGAAAATTTTCCATCAAAATCTTTAAATGGTGGAATTTCCCAAAAATTAAGGTTTTCATCACCAACAACATATTTTCTTGTGTTTAATGGATCAAAGGGGTAATATGAATCTGGACAGAGACGAATAAGACATTCAGATGTGAAACGATAAATTACAAGAGGATCCAATGATGTTATTAGAACATAAATTCCAATTTCAAAAGCATGTCCTTCAATTAAAAATGGATCTCGAATAAAAACTTGTATGAATCTGAAAAAGAAGCATGTTGTTAAGAAATTTTTAAAACTTTTATATAAAAAATATTTGTATAATATTTGAAAAATTCAAGGCCTGAGAACTCTTTGATTATTTTGATTATGCGTTTTTTTCTTTTACAATAAGTCTTAAAAATTATCTTAATAACTTTAAAGAAAGCTATGACCACAAGAAAAAGGAATTTTGTGGCTTTCAACTACTATATTAAAATTATTGCTACTTTAGTAATAGTCAAGTCTTAAAAATTTTTATTTTTTTGAAAAAAAAGGTAACTTGATGCAAATAATCAAAAAGTTTTCAGGCCTTGGAAAAATTTAAATTTTACAAAAGAAATCCTGTAAAATTTCAAATACCCAATCAAATTTTGATAGTTTCATATAAAACTTCAACGAACTTCAATTGTTACTCTGTTTTTATTACAAGAGCTCTCACGTCTTGATTTTAATTGAAAAGTTTAAATTTCATAAAAAATTCTGTTGATTTTTTATTATTTGTTTAGGGTAATTATTAAACTTTAGAACTTCCAATATGACTTCTAAATAAAAAATGATTTTTGAAAGTGTTCAATAAATTTTTTTAGTATTTAATGAACATACCAAGTGTTCAGACGTATTAGTATTAATGAATACTTTTAATCAATAAATCAAATTTTTCTAAAACTTTTCAATTAAATTTGAATTAAAAAAAAATTCATCACAATCAATTGATAAAAATTAAATAGTGAATTTTGAGAAAAATTTTAATGAAAAAATATTGAATAAAACTTTTAAATGAACCATTCAACAACTATTCAATTTTATACAGAATTGTTTTTGTAATAAAAAATCAGATAAAAAAATACATTTGAAAAACAATTATTGAATATTTATAAATAATCAAAGGGTGTGAACTCTATCAAAAAGTTCATAAAATTTCCAAAAAAATATCAAATTTACAAATTTATTTTGATAGTTTCATACAAAATTTTTGATTTTCAATGATTACTATGTTGTTGTTATCAAAAGTTCTCACCCTTTGGAAATAATTAAGTAAATAAAAATATTTTACTATGGCGTTATAAAATTATAGAATAGAAAAAGAAAAATTCATTAAAGAATGACAAAAATTATATCTTTTAAATTTTTCTTAATTTATTTATTCTTCTATGAAAACTTGAATGCTGAACAAACTAACAAAAATTTGCTACAAATTTCTTTATTAACAAAGAAAAATTACACTCTTTTGGAAACAAACATAGCAAAAGCAAATCAGAAATCTCAAGCAATTTCTCAAGCTATGGCTGATATTATTGATGAGTTTTTCATTCGACAGCAAATTCTTTTCAATGTTACAATAATTAAGCCAATCTCTAAAGATCTCCAAGAAATTATTGACAACACACTGATGAAAGTCAAAGAAATTCAACCATTTTATGTTAAATTTCTTACATTGAATGAAAGCAAAAGTTAGCAAGAACTTTCAAGAATAATTTTTTATGATCCTTCAAAGCACAGAAAAATTGACCTTAATCAATTTATTTTGGTTCGTAATAAAGATATAAGAAAATTGAAATTTTTAATTTATGAAAAATCATGTCAAAATATTGAAGCAGTTGAGTCATTGCTAGATGAAACTTTTTCTAGTCACATTTTCTCAATGTATTCTTATTTTATTTGTGAGCAAAATTCTTCAACTTTGAAATTAGTCACTCATGAATGGTTCGAGTATGGCAGTTGTAATAAACGAAAACTTGTAGCACTGAATAAATTTGACATCAATTCAAAGAGATGGCAGAAAAATTTAACCAATCATGAGAAATTCAAGAACTTCAATCAATGTGAAATAAAAGTACAAGATCAGTTCAATGTAACTCGTCATAAAACTAGAAAAACATTGCCTTTTCAATTGCCATTCATGGAAATAGTTGCTGAATATGCAAATTTTACATTAAATTTTACTTTGATTCCAGTAAATAATTCTCAATTGGAAATTCGTGCAGGATTTATAACATTTCATTATAAATATTCAATTACATCATTTTATCAAACTGTTAACTTAGGACTAATAGTAACTGATGGTGAATTATTCACAGATTATGAAAAATTATTGCTACCATTTGATAAAACAACTTGGATTCTTTTGATTGGGACTTTCTTTGTAAAATTTATGATTATTTTTATTGTCAATCAAAATAAAAGTGGACAACTTCAAAAGATCATTTTTGTAAAAGGAATAAATTTTCCAGCACTCAACGTTGTCAGCACATTTTTTGGAATTCCACAAGCGAGATTACCAAAAAATAGTTTTGCTCGTTTCGTTCTGATGATGTTAATCATTTTTTGTCTCATTATTAGAACAGCATATCAAGGAGTTCTTTTTGACTACATGAACAGTGACATGAGAAAACCTCGAGCAAAAACAATTGATGAAGTTTTTGAGAAAAATTTCACAATTTTGAGTCATAAATCACACATAGGAAATTTATTTGTAGAATCACTTAGTCCAGAAAGAAGAAAAAATGTAAAAAATGATGGTATAAATGTACATGATTATCAGAAATCAACCAGTGAAATTTTAAAACAAAACAAACCAAAAACTGCTGTTGTTGCTGAAGAACATTTGGAAATGGTTTTAATTGGAATTTTTAAGATAAAACCTAATAGAATTGAAGGTAATATTTTTACAATTCCTGTTGGAATCGGAATGTATAAAAATCATTTTATGTATGATTCTGTTGAAGAAATCATGAAAATGTCATTAAGTTCAGGAATTTTCAATCAGCATCTGAAATATTATCGCTGGAAAACAGGACAAACAAGAGTTTCTAAAAACTCTTTGCCTGATAAGAAAATTTTGACTATGGAAAATTTAAGTTATGGATTTAATATTTGGCTAATTGCTTGTGCATTTGCAATTTTACAATTCATTTTTGAATTAATTTTTAAGGAAATTTCGAAGAGATTTCAAAAAGTAGAAGCTACAAAAGAAATTAAAATGATGGAGAAAAAAGAATTTAATGAAGAAACTTCCAAAAAAAGTTTTATTGAAGTTGAAAACCTTGAAGAAGTAGAAAGTGAAGCAATATTAATTCAAAATGAAATAAAAAGTACAAATGAAAGTCAAGAAACATTGAACAATTTATCTAAAAATGTCAAAAAGGCTACAGAAAACTTAAATGAAACAGAAACAAAAACTTTGGAAGTCTGCGATAGAATTGAAGATGAAAATAAATCTAAGGAAGAAGATTTAAATAAAATAAATTTTATTGATGGAGAAAAAATTGAAATCCATAAAGAAATGATTGAAAACGATTTAGAAATTATGGATTTAAAATAAATCACATCATCTTAAATTTTAAATTATTTCTGTTAAAAGTGTTAATTATTTTTTATCAGTAAAATAAAAAATTATCATAATAAAAGACGATGAGTTTAATATTTTTTTAGAACTGAAGAAGTTCACCACAAAATTTTCGTTTAATTTAGAAAGTTTTAGTAAAGAGAAAATTTTAGTATTTTATGAGCAGCACAAGTATTAAGACGTAGATAATAAATTTGTGTTAAAATTTTCAAAAAAAATCATTAAAAATATTTTAAAATTTTTTTAATCAATAAATTTAAAATATTTCTGACATTAAATTATTTGATAATGAAATCTAACAAAAAGTTCAAAATTAAAACTAAATAAGTTTTACTATTACAAAAATATTTAAATTTTTTTATAAACTATGAATGGAAAGTTTTATACAATCAAAAATTGTTTGGAATTTTATCAAAGTAAACTTTTATATTTATAAATATATAAATATAAATATAAATTGAGTAACGATTGAAAATCAAGAAATTTTTTATGAAACTTTTAAAAATTTATTGATGATTTGATGAATTTTTTGACAAAGTTCACATTTCTTATTATTAAAAATTTAAAAAAATATTAAATTTAAAAGAAATATTTTTATTTTTAAATTTTTTATAAAAACTGATCACAATGTACAATATGAATGAAGAAAAAATTCCAAAATTATTAATTCACGAATCAATAAAATAAATATAGATTTTTTATTTTCCATTAGTCTAAAAATAAACTCATAATAGAAGAAAATCAATAAATATCTTGTTTGATCAAAAAGAGATTAAAAAATTATTTTGGTGCACAACAAATAAAATATTATTTCCTTTTCAACAATATGCTTTTCATGTAAATAAAACTAGAAATTGAAGCTTCGAAAATATTTGGATTTCTAAATGATATTTAAAGATTTTAAAGTATTTTAAATAAATACAAATAATAATTTAAATTTAAACTTTATATTTGTTAAAAATATTTGAAAATGTTAATTTTAAAACTTATTACAATTCAAATACTTTCTTTTATGTATTTAAATGCTGAAGAAAGTGATCAGCAAAGAGAGACATTTCCTCAAATCAAATTATCATCAAACAAAACAAATAACAGAAATTCAAATTCCATTTCTGGTTTTAGAACAAATTTAATCCTTAATCAAAAATCTCAAGCAATTTCTCAAGCTATGGCTGATATTATTGATGAGTTTTTCATTCGACAGCAAATTCTTTTCAATGTTACAATAATTAAGCCAATCTCTAAAGACCTTCAAGAAATTATTGACAACACACTGATGAAAATCAAAGAAATTCAACCATTTTATGTTAAATTTCTTACACTGAATGAAAGCAAAATTTAGCAAGAACTTTCAAGAATAATTTTTTATGATTCTTCAATACACAAAAAAATTGACCTAAATCAATTTATTTTGGTTCGTAATAAAGATTTAGGAAAATTAAAATTTTTAACCTACGAAAAATCATGTAAAAATATTGAAGCAGTTGAGTCATTGCTAGATGAAACTTTTTCTAGTCACATTTTCTCGATGTATTCTTATTTTATATGTGAACAAAATTCTTCAACTTTAGAATTAGTCACTCATGAATGGTTCGAATATGGCAGTTGTAATAAACGACAACTTGTAACATTGAATAAATTCGACATCAATTCAATGAAATGGCAGAAAAATCTAACCAATCATGAAAAATTCAAGAACTTCAATCAATGTGAAATAAAAGTTCAAGATCATCATAGTAAAAATGCTACAACTATAAAAACTAAATCATTTCATGCTCCTTTTATGAGAGCGGTTGCTGATTATGCAAATTTTACATTAAATTTCACTTTATCTCAAGTAAATGACACAAATTTAGAAATTCGTGCAGGTTTTATAATATTGTATTATAAATATTCTATTTCATCATTTTATAGAACTATAAATTTAGGACTAATAGTAACTGATGGTGAATTATATACTGACTATGAAAAACTTTTACTACCTTTTGATATGACAACATGGATTCTTTTATTTAACACATTTGGAATTGCTTTTTTGGTCATTTTCATTGTTTACCGAATGAAAAAATCTTTTCAAAACATTGTCTTTGGTGAACATATAAAAATTCCTTCACTTAATGTCATCAGTTCATTTTTTGGAATTCCACAAGCGAGATTACCAAAAAATAGTTTTGCTCGCTATATTTTGATGATGTTCATCATTTTTTGTCTCATTATTAGAACAGCATATCAAGGAGTTCTTTTTGACTACATGAACAGTGACATGAGAAAACCGCGAGCAAAAACAATTGATGAAGTTTTTGAGAAAAAATTTACAATTATTG
Source organism: Polypedilum vanderplanki (assembly GCA_018290095.1). NCBI lineage: Eukaryota > Metazoa > Arthropoda > Insecta > Diptera > Chironomidae > Polypedilum > Polypedilum vanderplanki. The sequence continues at coordinate 10,385,057 of CM031382.1, forward strand.
GTCACAATTCTAATTTAGGACATGCCTTTGTGAAATCATTGAGTTCTGATAAAAAAGATAAAGTTCAATTAAATGCAATTAATATTGACTTTTATCATGAAACTATCAGTGAAATTTTGAAAGAAAACCAACCAAAAATTGCGATCATCACTGAAGAGCATTTGGAAATGGTTCTTATGGGAGTTTTCAAGATAAAACCACACAGAGTTGAAGGTAATGTTTTTTCAATTTCGGTTGGACTTGGAATGAATAAAAATCATTTTATGTATGATTCTGTCGAAGAAGTTATGAGAATTGCACTTGCTTCAGGAATTTTCAATGAACATCTCAATTATTTTCGATGGCGTATTGGACACACGAGATTTTCAATGAGTTCAGTTTGTGATAAAAAAGCATTGACTTTAGACAATTTGAGATATGGATTTAATATTTGGCTGATTGCATGTGGATTTGCGATATTTATATTCTTTTTAGAAATTGTTGTATGCAAAATTTCAAAGAAAATTCAAAAATTAAAAAGGTTAAATAAAAAGATGGAAGTACAAAATAATAATTCAAATGACTTACAAAAAATCAGACAAATAAAATTGTTGAAAAATAAATTAGAATTTAGAAAAAGTCAAAAATCATTGAAGAATTCCAGTACAAATGACATTGATGTCAAATTTATCAAAGTCACAGGAAGTAGAACTGAAATTGACGAATATATTGAAATGAAAATGTTAAAATATAACAATGAAAATGAAAAATTTAAGAATGTGAATACAAATGTAAATAATGACAGTAAAGAAGAAACAAATCAATCAACAAATATGAAAATTCTATCAAAAAAAATTAAAAATAATTACTTGATCTGAAGTTGAAGATGAAATCAATTTACAAATTTGTTATTGTAATATAAAATTAAAAGCTCTCAATAAAATGTTTTAAAAGTTTGTTGAAAATAAAAATCTATAAATTGTTTTCTTTTAACCCAGTGAGAAATTTTTTATTAGCCAGAGTCCGTCCTGCACAAAAAAATATTGAATTTGTTTTGTTCGGTATCCCGAAAAATTGGTAAATATAAAAATAAAACAGGAAAATATTGAATTTTTATATGAAAGGTTAACCGAAAACTCCAGCAGGAGGACAAATTGTTGTCAATGTTAGCAAAAATATTCAAAAATTCCATACAAAATTTATTTATTAAAAAAATAAAGATTATTAATTTAACTCACCTTTCGTCATTCAATTCCATGTTATCAATTTGTAATGGTTTTATTAATTTTACACCACCATGGTTGACATTTTTAACAACAAACATTAAATTTTCTTGTAACAGTGCAAAATTTTGAAATTTTCTTCGATCATTTGGAAAAGAAAAACCAACTGGAATATATTTTGACACTGATGTTGTGCAGAGCATCATTTTATTAGTAATGTAAAAAGTTCCAGGAATGTGGTTCATTTTATGAAATTTTAAACCAAGATCATCATCAAGAAGATCAGCGAACATATCAAATGGATATTCAAGTGACCACATAATATCCCTAAAAATAAGAAAGGTAAAATTTAAAAAAATATTAAATTTTTTTATTTACCAATCTTTTAAACTTCCATAACTCTTCATAACCAATTTGCATCAAATTTGATCAAAAACTTTCTTAATTATCGTTAAATTTTCACTTTCAATTGATTCAGAAAATTCAATTGGCCAATAAGTAAATTTTTTATTTTCATTCTCACAAATTAAATTTAAATTGAAATAAAAAATTGAAGAAATTAAAGCAAAAATTATTGCGGAAATTGCAATAAAAGACTTCATAGTGTGACTTTGAAAAACTAACTAGAAAATAAAAATTAAAAAACCACAAAATTCAAGGTTTAAAAAAATTTTATTAGTTTATGTCACGATTTGAAGTTAAAATTGATAAAAAGAAATTTCAACACCAATTTATGTCTTCATTGCATTTCAAATTCATCCATTCACTTAATTTTTTTGTTTTATCAGTCATAAAATTTTGAGATTCTTTGCTCATGTAACTTTTAGATGGAAGAAGTCTTTTGAAATTTCCTTTTCTTTGATTTTCATTGTGAGCTTGAAAAATAAATTCTTGTTCATCAATTGACATGCAGTTTAGACAAAGATTGCAATTTTCAGCTTCACAAGATTTTTCACAGTTTTTGCAGTGATTTAGATCAATTTGAGATTTATGTGCCAGATTGAAGGATGAAGTTCTGAAATTCAATAAAAATTTAAATAAAAGATAAATTTTCAATTTGAATTTTAAAAACAAATGAAATTTTTTTAGAACTTCAACAATAATTTTGGGTAGAATATTAAAGAATTCTGTGCATAATTTAATAAAAACTTTAAAATTATTTTCCTTACCTAGTTTTAACATAATCTTCATAATTTTCAGCTCCAATAATTTTCAATGTGTCTTTCAACAATCCTTGATGCATTTTTTCATTTCTATCACTTTCTTCATCATCAAAATTCATTTCTGGACTCATATTGATTTCAATTAAATAAACATCAAAATCATTATCAACAATAAAGTCAAATCGAACAAGTTCAAAAAAGTGCTTCAATTTATTATTCGTTCTGTTGACATAAAGTGTTGAATATTTATTGGAAATTTTATTTTTCTCAAGTGCTATGACCGAAATTGCTTCATCAATTTTTTTTTCTAGATCTGATGGATTTGTAGGGTTTAAAGCATTTTTGATAATTTCCATATTTGAAGACTCAAGACGATTTGTAAGTTGTGGAATTTCCCAAATATTTTTATAATTGTAACCACAATTGAATTTTTCTTGAATATCATAGTCAAATGGTAAATATTTTTCTGAACAAAATCTAAGAAGAATGTCTTGTTTCCATCGATAAATTCGAAGTGGATCCATTGAAGTTATTAGGACATAAACACCAAGGTCAAAAGCATGACCATAAATTAAACGTGGTAATATGTAAGCTTGGAGAAATCTAAAAATATTAGAAAACTATTTAAATTGTGACTGTGAACACTCTTTATTTTTAATTAGAAATTTTTTCATTGGTCTACAATTGTGACTTTAAAAAATTTTAAATTCACTTCATTATGATTTTATGCTTGAAAATCTAAAACTGACTACAAATTACAAAAAAATTATTTTTACCTCCACGTTCCTAAATTAATGTTAACTTTTTCAAATGGAACAACTTCAATTCCACCTTGATCCATATTTTTAACTATAAATTTTGATTTTGGAAAAACTTTTGCATAATAAAGAAATTCATTTTTCAATGAAGGAAAATTGAAACTACTTGGAATGAACCTTGATGTTGCACTGATTGATAAATGAAGTTTGTTAGTCAAAAATGTTATTGATGGAATGTGATTGATCATTTGATGATCTTTTAGTTTCATTGTTCTGAACTTGTCAACAAATTTATCAAAAAAATATTCATGTGTCCACATGATGTCAAAATTGCTTCCATCATCATTTCTTTCTGTAACTCTGTGATTTAAATTTTTTGAAACTTTTTCGATTCCATTAAAGACTGATCTGTCACTCGTTGAAATTGGTGTTGCAGTCCAAATAATTATTTCATTACGGTTTGTAAAAGTTTCAAATATTGGTGGTGGTTGAGATTTTTCTGTCTCTGGTTTTGGCTGAATTTCATTTGTAAAAATAAAATTTTGATAGTAAAAGGCTACCAAAAGTGCCAACACTAAAATTAAAAATGATAACCAGGTGTACTTCATATCTATTTGGAATATTTGTACATACTAAATGAGTTGCTACAAATTTAAGTGAAAAATAGACATAAACGTGACTAAAGCAAAAATTTGAAACAAAAAATTGTAAAATTTAAAGCACTTGTTGAAAAATCAACAGGAAATAAAACTCGAATTTCTAAGTTTTTGGGAAACACGAAAATTGAAAAAGATCGTTTTATTTTATTCATCTATTTTAAATTCACAAAAATATTCAAAACTTTTTTGATCAAAATTTTCAACTTTTTTAGTTAATTGACTTTGATTTTTCAAAAATTCTCCAACAATATTTTGCACATATTCAAGATTTTCTTCTATACGAATGCAATTAATATTCAAAATAAAATTTTTCAATGAGTTTTCTTTGAATTTTAATTTTTCCAACAAAATTTTTAACGGTTCTTTATCAACACATGTTACTGAAATGTCTAAATATTTCATACTTACTGAAAACGATTGAATTTTTTCATTTTCAATCAAATAATTTTCATCAAAATTGTCAATAAACAAAAAATCTTCAAGAATTAATTCTTCACAGTTGGGAAGAATTTTAAGAAAATTTATAAAATTTTTCTTATCAAAATGTTTCAAAATTGTCAAAGTTTTGACATTTTTACAAATTTCTTTCAAAGCTTCACACAAGGCTTTTTCATAAATTATTGAGCCATAAGAAGGATGAATTTTTAAATGCTTGAGATTTCTTTTCGATTCAATTGCAATTCGGATTGCCTTCCATTGGAAATACTAAAAATAAAAGAAATTTTTTATTTAAATTAATTTTTAGAAATATTTTTGAATGCTGTAGAATAATAATTTTATTAGAAAATTATCAAAAATTTTAATTTTTGCATTGAAAAATTCAAAAATTATTTCGAAAAATCAAAAGTTTTGCAAAAAAAATTTAAAAGTTTAACACTAAAGGAAAAATCAAAAAACCTTTAATTTTTTATGAGTTTGTTTTTCTCATCTAATTTAAAATACTCACATTTTCCAATGTAAATTTCATTTTCTTTTTGTCATCTCTCATGACTTTGAGAATATTTTGATCTTCAAACGAAAAACTGCAGTTCTTCAAAGCTTCATTTGGATTTTTGAACAAATTTATATCAACTTTAAATTCTTCAAGATTTTTTCCAAGTTCCAAAAATTTTTCAAAATTAGTTTGATTTAACTCAGATACAAAAGGATTTTCAATTTTTTTAATTTCTGAAAATCCAGTCAAAATTTGTTCAAAATTTTCATTAATGTTTACATTTTTACCAAAATCAATTGACTCAAGATTTGGAAAATTTAAAATAAAATTTGAAATTAAATTTTGAACTTTTAAATTGTTTGGATTGAAAAACAAATTTTTTAAATTTTTATTTATGTGAATTTGCTCATAAAATTTTGATTCTTCATTCTCATTGAAATTTAAATTACTTTCCATATGAAGTTCTAAACTTTCAAGATTATTAAAACTTTCAAATATTTTTGAAACAACTTTTAAATGAATTTCTTTTGAAAAATTAATTTTTAAGCTTTTCAAATTTTCATAACTTTTTGCCAAATTTTCAAAATCTTTTGCAGAAGGAACAAAAAAGATTTGAATTTCTAAATTTTCTAATTTTTCAATTTTTAATTTTACTAAAATTTCATCAAATTGAAACTTTTTCAATTCTTCGTTAAATTTCAATGACTTTAATGCAGGAAGTTTTGATAAATTTTCCATTACATTTTCTTCAAAAGTTGGAATTGACAAATTTTCTAAATTTTTGAAATTTTCACAAATCATAAGGAAAATTTCTTTAGAAATGTAAAGCAATGAAAGTTCTTTCAATTGTGTCTGATATTTTAAATAATTTTCAATCATTTCTAACTCACAATAAATTTCTAAATCTAAACTTTCAAGGCTCAATTCTTTGAAACTCTCAGTCAAGTCATATTCATACATATGATAAATTTTGAGTCTTTTCAAATTTTTATAATTTTTCAAAAAATCATTGAAGTCTTCTTGAGAAACACCAGCATATTGCAAATCAATTTCTAATTCATCAAATGTAAAAATTTTCAATTCTTCCAATTCTTTTTCCCAATAAAGACTCAATTTTTTTATTGGAATTGAAAATTTTTCAATATTTTCACTTTCTAATGAAATTCCAACACAAGTTTTAATTTCTTCTAAATTTGTCATTTTTGGTAAATATTTTTTAGTAAAATTTTCAATTTCATCAGGAAATTCAAATTTTTTAATTTTATGACCAAAATTTAATATGAAATAATTAAATTTTTCGTTAAAATTTTCAATAGTTGAACTGTTTTGATTGACGTCATTTTTTATTGAAATTGAAGATGAAGAATTGATGAAGTCATCAAAATTAAAGTGTGGGTTGATCTAAGAAAAATAAACATGAAAAATATTTCGCAGTTGTGAAAAAATTTTCTCTCATAAATTACCATAGACTTATTATAGTCCACAAACAAACAGAAGTTCTTTTCGATCATTTCAGAAATTATTTCATAAAATCTCTTGCATGTCAATAATAAATCTTTATCATCTTCAGTAAGTTTGAAAATTTCTATCAAAACTTCACTTGGAAAATCCAAAAAATTTGTTGAATTTTCTGTTTTAATCATTTTATTCATTTTTAAAAAACTTAAATTTGATTTTTTACAACTGCGCAGATCGAAGACTGAAATAAAACTGAATGTAAATAAGATCATCAAAAAAAATACATTGATATATTTTTTTTTTGTTTTTGCACAATGTTTTAAGTCAACATTGGAGACATTATAAATGTTGTTTGTACTTTTTAAAACATTGACTATGAAATTAAAAAAAATTAAATTAGAATTCAATTTTTATTTTATTTTAGTATGAAATTAGGACTGTAAAATTTCTGTTTCAAATATTTCATCTTTAAATTTCAATTACTACTTTGTAAGCATGTTTTATCGTTTTTTTAAGTTTAATTATTGGTGCTTATTTCCCAATATTTCAATTTTAATAAAAATTTTATCAGATTTTTTTAAATTGTTGATCAAATTGATTAAAAATCAATGAATTTAACAAAAAAATTCACAAGATTATGAGTGTAATTTTTTTATAAATTTAGTTTTGCTTACTTCAAACAGAAAATTCGACCTAAAAAGGACGCTATCTATTTTGTAGGTAATCAAACTTTTTTAAAAAGTTAGTTTATTTTTGAAATAGAATATTTTAATTGAATTTTTAACTGGAACACCTAATTTGAATGAGCAACATCCGCAAAACTTCAACATAATTTTTCTACACAAAAAAAAATTATTTTCAAGATCAAAAATTTCGCCTTTAAACGTTTTTTTCAAGTTTTTATCTACTTACCTTAATATTTTTTAATTTTTTCTAAAACTTTTTAATTTTAATAAATTTCGTAGAAAAATTCTAAAAATTTATACAAAGCTTATATTTTTTGTACAATGAAATAAAACTTTTTTTCTATGTTTCGTTTTTTTATTTTTATTATCACATTACTATTTTTAAAACACTTTTGAACACAAAATGTGAACAAAATTTTTCTTTATTTGAAAATGATTTCACAGTTTATTATCAAATATAATTACATAAGTACTTACATTTTAAACTTCTTAATAATAATAAGTTGTCACAACATTTTATAATTAAAACTATCTGTTGTAAATTCATAAATAAACTCATGATGACTTTCATTCCATTTTTCATTTTTCTTTCTTAATTGTGGTTGTTTTGCTAAAAAACTATCAATAGATTTTAAAAACTTTTCATTTTCAATTTCAGTATCAAAAGTTTTTCTTACAACAAATTTAAAATTTTCAGTATTTTTGATAAATTTTTCAAAATAATTTAATTTACTGATGGAACATTCAAAGTTATTATTTAAATATAAATCAACATAAACTGACTCAATATTTGAATTTTCAGCATTTAAAATTTCAAAAGTTTTTAAAAAATCATAAAATCTCACAAAAATTATAATTTTACAATTTGGAAGAAATTTTAAATAATTTATCAATTGTTTTTGTGTTGAATAACGGTTTAAAGTTAAGTTGGTAACATTTTTGCCAATTGATTTCAATAAATCGATAATCATTTTGTCATTGTAAGTTTGAATTTCATCCGAAATTGAATTTATTGTGATATTTTTAAGATCTTTTGTTGATTCTGTCACAGTTTGAATTGATTGCCAGTGTGAAAACTAAAAATAAAACAAAAGAATAAAAAATTTTAAATTTTTAATAAACTCAAAATAATGATTAAAAATTTCAAATTTTTAAATGAAAACTTTGAAGTTCTTAAAATTTTAATAATTTTGACAATGAAGTCAAATTTTTAACACTTCAAAATCAAATTATCAATAGAACTTTAATTTCTATAGAATATTTTTAAAAAATTTCAAATTAAACTCACCACACTAAAAGGTAAATCAATTTTCATTTCTTTCTCCTTCATCATTTTACACAAAGTCCTATAAGGATAATATCTCGAACTGTTCATAATAATGCTGTGATTTTTCAAAATTTCATTTGGATTTTGCAGTAAATTTATGTCAATTTTGAATTCTTCAAGATTTCTTCCATAATTTAGAAAACTTTTCAACATTTTTTCATTAATTTTTAAATTTTCAATAATTTTCAATTTTTTGAATCCAATCAAAATTAACTCCAAAAATTCTTCAATTTCTTGACCTAAATCAAGAATTTCTAAATTAGGAAAATCTCGAATGAATTTTTGAATTAATTTTTCATATTGAAAATTTTTAGGATAAAAATCGAGAACTTTTAAATTTTCATTTTTGTAAGATTCTTTGTAAAAATTTTCTTCTAAATTTTTGTCAAATTGAAAATCTTCAAAATGATTAAAAATTTTCATTGCAAAACTTTCAAGTTTGTTGAATTTTTCAAAAACTTTTGAAATAATTTCCAAGGAATTTATGATGTTAAAATTTAATGATAAAGCTTTAAGATTTTGGAAATTTCTTGATAAATTTTCAATATTTTCGATTGACATTTTAAAACTAATGTTTATACCTAAAATTTCTAAATTTTCAATTTTTACTTTTGAAAGTGCTTCAAATTTTTTAGCATCAAGTCCGCTGTTGATTGTCAAAAATTTTAAATTTTTTAAATTCGATAATTTTAATAAAATTTTTTCTGGTGTATTACGAATTAATGAAAAATGCAATTCAACCAAATTTTTCATATTTCCACAAATTGTTATTAAATTTTTTGGTGAAATTTTACTGAGTGACAAATTTTTTATATCTTTTTGATTTTTTAAGTAATTTTTAGCCATTTTTTGTCCATTATAGTCAATTATTAAAGTTTCTAATTTCATATCTTTTAAAGCTTTTTTAAGATTAAAATTTATATAAAAATCTTGAATTTTTAATGTTTTTAAACTTTTATTTTTTTTAATGAAATTTAAAATATCCATCGGATTACTCAAATGACTTGTTTTAATTTCAAGCTCATCAAAATTAAAAACTTCAAGATTTTTATATTCTATAAACCAACAAAGTTTCAACTTTTTTAAATTTATAGGAAAATTTTTAATTTCATCATTTTCAATTGTAAAAGAAGTTCTTAATTCAAGTTCATCTAAATTTGGCATTAATGGAAGGAATTTTGTAAAGAAATTTTTAATTTCAGCACCAATTATTAATTTTTTAATTTTATGTCCATAAATTTGTAGGAAAAATTCAAGTTTGTTTTCAAAATTTGACAAATTCAAGCATTGTTCTTCAATTTTTAGTGAAATCGTTGATGATGAATTAAGAAATTCATTAAAATTATATGATGGATTGATCTATAAAAAAATGAAATTTTTGTAAATATTTATTGACCTTTGGATTTTTGATTGTAAAAAATTGACAACATAAAAAAATTAATTTTAATTAAAAATTCTTACCAAATATTTGTAATCAACAGAAAGTGAAAAATTATTTTCATTAATTTTGCTTATCAGTTGATAAAATTTAAAACAGGTCAGTGATAAATTTTTATCATTTTTAGCTAATTTGAAAATTTGTATCAAAATTTCATTTGGAAGATTTTGGAGATTAAAAAAATTTCCATTGTTATCCATTTTATAACAAAAAGACACAACACAATATTTTTATTTATTCTCGAAAAACAAGGCACAACAATTTTCTTCAACGATTTCTAATAGACTGAATTGAAATGCTTTGTTTAATGTAAAGTTTTTTTCCTAATGTTTTTATTTTTGTTTATAAGATTTTTGTTTCTAAAACATTGAAACAAAACAAAGGAAAGTTTGAAAAAATTTAAATGAAAGTAAATAAAAGTTGTTGTATTTTAGGTAAAATAAAGTAACGGAAGTTTCTTGTGAACATTTGATGATTATGCAAAATAAATGAGTGATGTTTCTCAAATCTACTTTTTGTGCTTAGTTCCACATTGCAGTTCCATCTAAATGCATTTAAAAATTTGATTTGATTTTTTTAATTCAGTTTCTGTTCCTTGATTTAAATTATTTCAAATTTTCTATCAGTACAAACATGCACAAAACATACAATGTTTTTGTAATGTTTTGTTGTTTCAAAGCAATGAAGAAATTTTTCTTCTCATTCTTAGTACTAAAAAACTCACATCAAAGTGTGAATGTTTGAAGAAAATTCTTTCATTAAATCGTGAAATTAAAATCAACAATGGATAATTCAATTGTCAATTTTTTAAGTCTTCCAAATGAAATTTTATTGAAAATTTTTGATCAAATTGAAGATGATAAAAATTTGTTATTTACATGTCGAAGATTTTATGAAATAATTAAAATGAAAAATGAAAAAAATTCAATTTTAAGTATTGACTATCGATTTATGGTAAATTTTAGGTCATAAATTTTTTAAAGATCAAATTAAGGAATTTTAGGATAATTTTTTTATTTTTCGATGATTTCATTTTTAAAATTGCAATGAAATGTTTATGTGAATTTCTTAAAATTTTGATTGTATATAAAAACATTTAAAGTAAACAAAATTTTTATTGAATGCTTAAAAACAACAATAATAAAAACATTCGAGTTTTTTTCATTGAAACATCTTGAAACTTAAAAAATTAGTATGAAATAAATTTTNTTTTCATTTGGAAGATTTTGGAGATTAAAAAAATTTCCATTGTTATCCATTTTATAACAAAAAGACACAACACAATATTTTTATTTATTCTCGAATGTTTTTAAAACAAGGCACAACAATTTTCTTCAACGATTTCTAATAGACTGAATTAAATTTCTTTGTTTAATGTGAAGTTTTTTTCCTAATGTTTTTATTTTTGTTTATAAGATTTTTGTTTCTAAAACATTGAAACAAAACAAAGGAAAGTTTGAAAAAATTTAAATAAAAGTAAATAAAAGTTGTTGTATTTTAAATAAAATAAAGTAACGGAAGTTTGTTGTGATAATTTGATGATTATGCAAAATAAATAAGTGATGTTTCGCAAATCTACGTTTTGTGTTTAGTTCCACATTTCACTTTCATCTACATGCATTTAAAAATTGAATTTAATTCTGTTTTAATTCAGTTTTTACTCTTTGATTTGAAATTTTTTATTTTTCTTACAATACAAACATGCACAAAAAAAACAATGTTTTTGTAATGTTTTGTTATTTCAAAGCAATGAAGAAACTTTCCTTCTTTATTCCTTCTCATTCTTAGTACTAAAAAATTCACATCAAAGTGTGAATGTTTGAAGAAAACTTTTTCATAAAATCGTGAAATTAAAAAATTTAAAATGGAAAATTCAAGTGCCAATTTTTTAAGTCTTCCAAACGAAATTTTATTGAAAATTTTTGATCAAATTGAAGATGATAAAAATTTGTTATTAACATGTCGAAGATTTTATGAAATAATCAAAATGAAAAATGAAAAAAATTCAATTTTAAGTATTGACTATCGATTTATGGTAAATTTTGGGTCATAAATTTTTTAAAGATCAAATTAAGGAATTTTAGGATAATTTTTTTATTTTTCGATGATTTCATTTTTAAAACTGCAATGAAATGTTTATGTGAATTTCTTAAAATTTTCATTGTATATAAAAACATTTAAAGTAAACAAAATTTTTATTGAATGCTTAAAAACAACAATATAAAAAACATTCGAGTTTTTTCATTGAAACATCTTGAAACCTAAAAAATGAATATGAAATAAATTTTGAGACATCTTTTTTTTAAAAAACATTAGAAAATAAAGTAATAAAAAGCCTTTATTGAAATTTTATTATGAAATTTTTATATTCAAACCTATTTTGGTTAAAACAACAGAAATGTTATGAAAAAATGCTTTTTTAGTAAGACACTGAAAATGATTGACACTAATTTTCTATATTTCTTTCAGATCAACCCAAAATTCGATTTCAATAATTTTATAAAAATTTCATCAACAATTTCTCTTCGTATTGATGACCGATTTATAAAATTAATCAACAAAGAAGAAAAAATTGAATATTTTCTAAATGAGCACGGACATAAAATTACAAATTTATTCATGGATAATTCCATAAAAAACTTTCTTACAAAATTTCAACCATTATTGCCTAATCTTGAAAAACTTCGAGCAGAATCAAAAATTTATTTCAAAGATACAAAAATTGAAGAATTTTCAATTCCACTAAAAAAATTAACATTGTTGTCTTTAAAAAACATTCAAGAATTTAAAATTTTTGATATTCAAGAACTTGAAATTTATAACAACACAACACAAGAAATTTTTAATGAAATAAAAGATTTTAAAAATATAAAAAAGTTATCAATTAGCAATTTAAATGATGATATTGATTTATCTGAAGTTCTTAATGAAATGAATTTAGAAAGTTTCAATTTTCAAAATAGAAGGCAAAAAACTTTTATAAATTCTTTGATAAAACAGAAAAATCTTAAAGAGCTTTCATTATACAACATGACTAATCAAAATTTTGTTTTAATTTGTGAAAATTTAAATTTTTTAGAGAAATTAAGTATCGATTTTGTTGGAGAATATTTAGATATTGAAAAACTTGAGAATTTAAAATTTCTCAGAAAATTTGAAATAAAATATTTATTGAGTGGTTTTCAATTTGATTATTTAACAAATTTAAAAGTAGAAAATTTAGAAATTTTATATTTACCAATTAATTTTAATCATTCGAAAGAAGATTTTGAAAATTTATCAAAAAATTGTAAAAACTTGAAATCTTTGTCAATAATTTTTGGAGTTTCAATTCATATGAAATTATTTCAAATATTTTTAAACTTTTTAACAAACTTGAAGAACTAAAATTGTTGCCTGATAATCAGAACCAAAAAATTATTAATGATGAAACTTTTTACAATCAAAGTTATAAAAATGAAAATTTAAAAACTTTTGTAACTAAATTAAAATTTTTTGAAACTGAAAATTTTATTCAAAAAATCAGTTTTTATTTTCCAAATCTTGAGATTTTAGATTTTGGTCAAAATTGCATAAATAATGAAATTTTAGAATTTTTGTTCTCAAAATTTCCAAAATTAAAAATTGTTAAAAATTTGAAAATTACTGAAGAAATACTTGAAACTTTTTTGAAATATCAAAGAAATTTTGAAGAATTTTCTGTGAATGTAAATATTTTAGAAAATCCAAATGAAATTTTACAAGATTGTAGCATCAAATTTTATGAAGAAGAAATTTATCCATATGAAGTTTACAATCAATTTAAAAAGGAAAAGGACAAAACAATTGAATTTTCTATTCAAAATGTGAGTTAAATCATTTTAAAATTATCAAAATTTAATATTTTTCGACTTTTTAGTTTTCACAATGGCAAAAGTTACAAATGTTGTTGGATTCTCCAAGGAAAATAAAACATCTAAAAATATTTTGTATGAAAAATCGAAATTCCTATGATGAATTTACATCAAATATTTTAAAAATTATCGGTAGTGATGTCAAAATTTTAACTATCAATGATAATTTTACATCATCACAGCTAGAAATTTTTATCAAAAATCTTCCAAATTGTGAAGAAATAATTTTTGATACTGTTGAAAATTTAAGATATTATTTTAATCCGTTTGATGTTTTTGATATGAAAGATACAAAAATTACTTCAGTTTGTTTTATTTTGGATGAAAATTTTGAATTCAATTGGATATCACTTAAAGATTTTCTTAAAAATTTAAATTTTCCAAAAAATTCTTTAAAAAAGTTTAAACTCATAATAAAAAATACTTGTGAAAATTCTATGAATACAAAATATTTGAAAGGCTTTAAAAAGTTTTTACAAAATCAAGATAATTTGACAAAGAAAAGTGAAAATTGGATTCAAGAAAATCATGAAACACATATTTTATATAAGGCGGAAGAAAAATGATTAAACTTTAAAACTTCATATAATAACCAAAAACAACAAAACTTAAGTTTCTTATCAATTTATTTTTGTTTGTAAAAAATTTAGTTTCATATTGAACAAAACTAGAACTTCAAAAAAATTAGTTTCTATTGTTTCATCAATCATTGTCTTGTAAAAAAATTAATAATAGTAAAAACTTTAAAAATTATAGTTACAATCCATTATTTATTTTTCATTAAAAAATTCATATAATAAAAATTAAAAATTAATCAAGAAAGTCACGAATTTAAATTAAAACTTGAACTTATTGATAAAGGAATTTGTGTTGACTCAACAATAGTAGAAAATGGAGTTGAACTTGTAATAGAACACTTTTTATCTTTGAACATTTCCAATCGAGTAAGCAAATCGTCAACACTCCAAAGAACTTTATCATTTTCAGCTGAGAGCGCTGATGCACTTTCTAAAATTCTGCCTAAAACTATTTTCAAATTTTCAACATATTCATCATAAGTTCCATTTGAAAGTTGATCAATAAAATGAGAAAGTGCATCAATTGTCGCATTAAAATCTTCACCTTCAATTGCTGTCAATTCTGCAATATCATGAGCAATTTGAATTTTATCTTGAACATTTTTACAATTTATAGTTGCATCTTCAGTGTCAAGTTCATAATTTTCAGCATTTTCAGTGAAACTAAACAAATAACTCACAAACATTCGAATTTCATTAAGAACAATTGTTGGATTTGATGCATTTGTGACAGTTTCATTATTGACTAAAATTACAGCTTGAATTAAGTCAGTTTTTATCGTTTCATTTATCACTGGTTTGTCAATGCTATATTTTGTGTATGCTTTTTGAAATTTATTGTAAAGTGAACCAATTGAGCCTTTTTTGATTCGCTTTCCTTTATACTTTTGACTTGGATTGCATGGATTTGTTTCAGATGATAAACTTGAACTTAGAGTGATAAATTCTGATGAACTCAAACTGATTTCTTCTGATGAGCTTAAAGATGAAAATTCTGAAGAACTTGATGAATTTTTCTCTGTAGAACTTGAGGTAATTTCATTTGAAGAACTTGAACTAATCCAACTGCTAAAACTTGTCACTGTTTCTGAACTTATGCTACTTCCACCCGTTGAAATTTCTTTAATATAAAATGCCAAAAATAAACCAAAAACTGCCAAAAAAATCTTCATTATTGTCACAAAAAACTTTAATAAATTTTATTTTCAGAATGTTCAGCACAAATGACCAGATAAAACTGTAACTTCTCACACGGATGAATCGACTTTTTATTTAAGAAGATAACTTTGAAGAAATTCGTGAATTAAAATTCTTCCGTGAATTTATTGTGCTTCTATCTGAAGAGTGTAAACAATACCGAATTGATTAACAGCTGAACTTTTTTTTGTCGCTTTTTCGAGTTTATTCACGCTTATGAAGAAAATGATGAAATAAAAGACGGAAATAATAAAAATTTATAAACTTAAGTTTAAAGTTCTGCAATGCAATATAAAAATTTAGTCTTAAGTATGTTTTTTATAAAAACTTATTTCTGTTATTAAGAGAATATTACAAAATTTATGATTAAATAATTTAGAAGACACTTTTTAAGGGTAACTAAAGAACAAAAAAAAAATTTATAAAAAAATCTCTCAATGTTACTTCAAAGTTGATACAGTAAAGTTAAAAAAATTTAGAATTCTTAAATGCTAATGGAAATGTTTTTCAAAAACTCTTATAAAATCAAGTTGACAGTGATTTAATTATGGTCTCTATTGATGAGACAAAACTTTTAGGGACTTATTTTTCATTTTCATGTTATATCAAAATAAAAAAATAAAAACTTAATCTAAATTTCATCAAAAAATCGTTCCACGACAGTTATAAGAACTACAATTGCAAGTAGCTTCAGGATCATTTCCTTTTGCTACAGGAATGTTATCTTTCGGACAGTAGTCAATTGTTATTTCTTCACCTGGCAAAATGTCTCGATCAGCGAAAATGCAAAGTCGTCTAAAAAGATTTTAAAAAAATTCTGTTATGCTCATAGCAAGTATTTTCAATCTCAATAGATTTGACAATTTTATATTTTTTTAATATTCCTACCTTTTCCTAGGATTTTTCAAGCAATCATTAACAAACCAAATTGAAGCATTAGGATCACAAGAATGATTAATAAATCTTGCTAAATTTCCATATTTGTATGCATCAACTGTGTAAAAACCATTTTCACGTCGTTCCATATTTAAGTCAAAAAGAAAAGATGAAACTTCTCTTTTGCTAGCTTCATAACAACCAATAAGTTCACCAGTGTATTCAATTATAAAAGTTCCATGTTTGATTATCGTTTTGTTTTTAAAATCTTCATTTTTTATTCCCCATCCTTGACCTTAAAAAATAATTTTTATTATTAGGAAAATTTCAGAATTTTAAAATTCTTCTTACTTGCAGTTTTAAAAAGAGACAATGAAAATTCTTTCGGATGTTGACTTCCACGATTGATGCATGTTAAATCACATTTACAAAATTCTCCACATTCAATAATTTCTTCTTGTCGATCGAGTCGAATAATTGATTGATTGTCACCTTTTCTATAAGCAAAAGGTTCATCAACGAGTTGTGGACAACAATTTGTATTTATATTGCATTTTTTTACACCACAATTACATCCTTTATGTAAATTTTTATCAGCCTCATAACTCACAGTTTCTTCAAAATTATCAACTGTGAAATTTTTTGTTACATACATAAAAGTTGGTGGAAGTTCAAAATCTATGTCATTCACAACTGACACTGGAATCTTCTCCTTTTCAGAAATTTCTGCTGCTAATTTATCAAGTTTGATTCGTTGATCCTCATCACGTTTGAAAAAATAATTTTTATATACAAGTCTTTTAAGTTCTTTATTGAATTTTTCAGGATAACTTTGATGAAGGCAGAGCATTACTTGAAAGACTTTGAACTAAAAATGGAAAAAAGAAAAATTAAAGTAATTTATTTTTTGAATATAAAACTGATTAGCATGTCAACATTAGAGAATAAAATGCAAAATTAGTAAAAATCAATGTTTATTGCTTTGCTTGGCAAGAACAATGCGTTTACCATGCATATAAAACTCTACAAACATACAAATGCAAGAGTTAGCAAATTTTTATTCTAAGACCAAACTCAAAATTTAAAAAAAAAACCAATCATTTAGTGACCTCAGAATCAATGTACAAAAAATGTCAAAACAAAAAACTTACATGAAATGGATCAAATGGGAAAACATCCTGCATAATGACAAATTTTGGATTTTCATCCATTGCTTTTTTAATTTCTTTCTTAATTCGCATTTTATAATTGATTATTTTGACATAAATTTTCATTTCATTAGCATTGAAAATTTCATTTAAAAATTCCTTAAAAACAACATTTTCACGATAATTGTCAATTGGTTCCCAAGTATTTTCACTTTCATCGTAATCTTTCCATTTTATTTTCACTTGAATTTTCACATCTGATGATTCGGGATCAACTCGAAGATCTCTAATTTCTTCAACAATATATTCTTTTTCAAAAATGATACTTCTTTTTGCTCCTGGCTTTCTTTTTGTCACTGGATTGATTTCTTTACGTTTTTTTGATGAATTATTGCTACTATTTTGATGATTTCTTTTTGTTGGTGGCATTTTTTGCAAAACAACTAAATTTTTGCATTAAAAACCGTTATATTCAACAAAATCACAAAAATTCTGCAATTTAAAAAATCAAAACATTGCAATTAAGGGAATGAAAACTTTTATGAAAATTAATTTTTTAAAAAAAAGATGCAAAAAAAATATTGATTTAACGGATGAATTTTTAAAAATAAATAAGAAAAAAAAATATTTGTAGGAGATGTTGATTTTTAAAAGTAAATGTGTTGAAAGATTTAAAGAATTTTTTATTGTTTGTTATGAAATTTATAAAAATATTCATGACTTATTTAAGAAATATTTTTAAAAAAAAATTGTAATTAGCATAAACACTCTATTTTTAGTAATCAATGATGAAATTTCTTTCTATTTTTGTGAAAAGCATTAAAATCATGCTCGCACAAAAAAATTTGTTAATTGTGGATAAAATTTTTAAATTTGATACAAACCATTCAATGATTGAGCATTTTTCACCTAAGATCTTTCAAATTTTTGAACATAAGCAGAAATTTAAAATTATGTTTGAATAAAATTTGTTACATTTTCTGTAAAAGCAATCAAGCAGAAAATTTCTAAAAAATTCCATAAAACAAATGTCTGACATTTTTTAAAACAAAAAAAATTATCAAGGTGACAACATGTCGCTTCCTTTTTTATTTTAATTGTGATTCCTAACATTTACATATAAAAGTTGAAAATTCCACGCGTTTTTCTTTAGTTTGAAATAAAATTTCTAACTATGAACATTAAATTGTGCTTATTTTTCGCGATTGTTGGGTCAATCAGTGCTCAAGGCATTATTGACTACACAGCTCAAGGCATTCGCTCTCAATATCTTTCGGATAAAGGAAATCTTATTCAACGATGTGACACATATTTTTTCAACATTTACAATCGACTTAAAAGCATTACTGATAATATCATAAATTCTTCAACAAAATATTTACCAAACTGGAAAACAGCTTGTTCAAATTTTGCAATGATGAACAAAACAAAAGGATCAACAATTGTCAATAATTACTGCAAGCAAATCATTGGTGCATTAAATTATCCAACTGAAGCTCAAAAAGAATGGATGGTTTCATTTTACTACAATGAACTGGGACACAACACAGATTTTATTGATGCTGCAGCTGACGTTTGGGTTGGTGTTGAAGATCATTTAAATTCAATTCTTGATTTACAACAAAGAAATGCGGATTGTGTTAAAACTTATGCTAAAAATTATACAAATATTTACATGCCATATTTTACTATCATTTATAATGTTTATTATACAATTTATTCCAATGAAACTTCCTTCTTCAAAAAAACATCTGATGCTGCCAATCTGGTTTCAGGAACAGTCTATAATTTGTATACTAGTTTAAATTCTTGTATTAACAATTCTGATGCTGCTAATTGTGTTTCTAAATTTGTAAGTACAAAGAAAGATGAAACTTTTTGACAGTTAAAAAAAGCCCAAAAATTTTTATTTAAAAATGTATATAAAAATTATCAGAAGTTCTTCTTGAGTTTTAATAAGAATTTTTTTAACATTTCTTAAAATAGATTAAGGCACTTTAGATTTTATTCAAAAATTGTCTAACATTTCATTTGTCTAAAACAGATTTCAACCAATGTAAATGATTGTCAAACATCAGGCTGTAAAACTGCATACGACATCATTCAAACACCAGCTAAAAACTTCCAAAAAGACTTGACAACCTTCAAAGATTTCTATGATAGTCAAATTTCTTCAATCAAAGACTATTTCAGCAGTATTGAGGATAACATGAATGCATGGACTCAAAGTGTAAATGACTGCATCTTAAATGGTGGTCCACTTAATTTTACAACTACTACAACTTCTAAAGTCAATTCTGCTGCTGTTACAACATCAACTACTACTTTAGCTAGAAATTTAACAACTACAGCATCATCTAATGCAAATATTACAACAACCACAGTTAAATCTGCAGCTATCAATGGTTCAATACCAGCTGCTGTTGTCAATGGAACAGCACAAGCAGCAAGTAATGTCAATGGAACTACAACAACTCCCATTTTGACCACAACAACAACTGTTAAATTAGGAAATGGTCCAATTGCAGCATCAAATACAACCAACACAACAATTAAAGGTAATTCTTCAGATCAAAAAGTAAAAGCTTCAAATTCAGCAGCAGCTGCAGCTTCACAGAATGGTAAACCAGCAGCTGCAATAACGACAACAACGACAAAGAAAGCACAAGGAGCATCAATCACAACAACTACAACAAAGCAAGCACCAACTACAATTAAAGGAGCACAAACAACAGTTAAATCTGCTGGGACAACTACAAAGACAATAACAACAACACAAAAACCGACAACTAAAAAATAAATAAAATCTCTTTAATTTTTATTAACATGCACAAAAAATTCTTGGCTTTGGTGATTTGGTGTAAGTTGGTTTGTCTTGTAATCTCATAGAAAAAATGCACATTCAATCAATTGTGACTAATAAAACTAAAAAAAATTATTTGTTGGTTAAAGAAAGCATTTTGTGTTTCATTGTGTTCTTTTGCATTAATTTTTCGTTTACTGTTTGATTTTTCCTATTGCAAATAACTGTCTGCCTGTAACAAATCAAAAATGATGAAAACGTCTGTAATACAGATATCCATGGATTACTTTTCAAGCATTTGATGCTAGAATTATTTCTCTAATTTAAATTTTCATTTAGTTTTTTAGTAACTTTTATTTTCTTTAGTTACAACAGCTTTACCAACAAACACTCCAGGATCTTTCAATACAGAATCAACTAAAGCTCTTCCACCTGCTGCTCCATGCTGTAAGCTAGAACCTAAAAGCTTCTGTTCAACTTTATAATAATTTTTGAAAATTTATAGCAAATATTTTAATTCCATATAATGCTGCAACAAATCCAACTGCACCACAAAGCAATGGTTTATATGTAGGAAACTTTTATGATGGTTCTGATGTCTATGTTGGTGTCATTCCTCAATCAGCTGAATCAATAAAAGCAGGCTGTCCAGTTGAAGATTCTTATCCTGCTAGAATTACAACAAATGGAACAAACCGTGGTGGCTCTATGGAATGCATAGTCAATGATTTTGATGGAACCAATTTGTTTTACTTACAAAAAGATCCAAATTTCATTTGGGTTCCAACCAATAATAATATTGTTACAAATGTTTCAAATATCGTTTATTATACAAATTCAATTGGTCTAAAATTTGGATATGGCAGAGTTTTTTTGAAATCAACAAATGGTTCAACATATGTTACCGTTGGAAAAATTCATTTGAATAAATATCGTCCTGAAATATTTTTCTGGAGTCAAAATAAAAGACAATCATTAACTTCGAACTTTGATATTCTTGCCTGTCGTTATGAAGTTCGTTCTACACCAATTCCAACTACGAGTATGACTTAAGTGAAATGTTATTTTCATGAAATAAATTTTTGTTTTCTTTATAGTTTCAACAATTAAATCATCTACAAGTAAGTTAAATAAATATTGATAAATTTTTCAAATGTACTTTTTATTTTATGAATCAAACATCAAAAATGTTTTTATCAAAACAAATTTAGATTTTTATAATTTCATCGATTTTAATTTGATAACATTGTTTTCAATTTCCTTAAATCAATGCTGATAGAGACTAAATAATTGATAAAAGATTGAGGTTAAGTCATATTCCTAATATTTTTTATTGTATTTCCATAGCTATTTCAACAAAGGCAGCATCAATTTCTACCACAAGTAATTCTTTAAAATAAATTAAAATTTTACTAAAATTTTGTTTAATTTTTAGCTACAACAATTAAAACAGCTATTTCTGTTCCAACACTGTCGACTACAAGTAAGTTTTAAAAATTATTATAAAACAAAGGATGTGAATTTTTAACAGAAAAGAAATTTATAAAAAGAATCAAAAACTATTTTTTTTGTTTAAAGTTTTTAAAAGTCAATATCAAAAAATATTTTATTAAATTTATTGAAATTAAGTTTTAAAAAAATTTATTAAATCTCATATTCAATAAGTGACTACTACAAGATCGACGGTGCCAACTTCAACTTTTACATTTAAAACAACAGGTAATGTAAAACAATGTTAGGGTTCAGTAGTATACGAAAAAAATGAGAATACTGCCCAAACTTACTTTAAATTCATTACACAAAATATTTATTTTAAAATATTTTATAGCTGCTGCAATAAATTCAGAACCTGCTGTTGTGCCTTCATTCAAAACTTCAAGTAAGTTCAAACATTTTAAAAATATGATGGAAAATGGATTGATTTTATATTTATTTACTTTTTTACTTATTGCTAATTGAGTGTCAAAGCGTTTTCATTCAATTTTATTCCATTTAAAAATTTCATTTTTATGATTCATTGAATATTTCTAAATTCTAAAAATTCACATTTTCTATCTACGTATTTCCTGCACGTGACTTCTATTTGTCTTTCAAAGGTCATTAAAAATTAAACTTCCTGTGCGGAAATTAAAAATGTCGACTCTAAATTTTTAAAGACAACTTGTAAACTTTTATAGAAATTTAATATCAAAAAATATTAAAAATGGGAATTTTTAAAATTATGTAAATTTACCAAAACATGAATTTTCTTGTTAAAATTTGAAAAAATCACCACAAGTTTTTTGACTATAAATCAATCACGCATTTTAAGTTCTTCTGTCAGTTTAATTTTAAACATGAAAATAATTTTTATTTTGTGTTTCTTAGCTTATGTCAGCGAATCACGAGGAAATGACTTGGGATTTCCTAAGGAACTTCAAGATTTTCGCTATAATTATCTCAATAATAAAGGATCATATCTCAAATACATCGATGGTTCCTTTTTTGAAGTTTATAATGCACTTAAAGGAAAACTTGATTCAATTGCAAATACTTACACTCATTACAACACATCATGGGCTTTAAGTTACAATAATTTCAATATGTCAAATTTGAAAAAAAGCAACGCAAATCATCTTAAAAATCTCTTTGCGGATATTGATTATCTTGTGACTTATTCTTCAAAGAATGTTCCATCTTTAATGAATAATTTTTACATTGCACTTCTTGGTATGGAAAGTGATCCATTGATTGTTGCTAAAACTCTTTGGGATATTGTCGAAGATCACATGAATAGGTGAGACTTAATTTTAATTTTTGAAAGAAAAATCATTTTAATCAGAAGTACAATAAAAATTTATTTGCACATAGAGTTTTTTAAAATTCCTAAATTCTTTTGAAAAAATAATAAATCTCCTAATTTTTCACAGTATTTCAAAGTTCTATTGTAAAAACAAAGCTTGTCTTGTAAGTTCATTCAATAAATATCATCCAATTTACCTTCGTGGAATCAATTCAATAAGAGCAACTGCAACTACTACAATAAGTAATATGACAACAGTTTTTAACAAAATTTTATCAAATGCTGACACAACTGGTAAAATAATGAAAACAATGGCTAATGAATTGAATGCTTGTAATAAAATTGCTGATCCAAATGATTGTGTTAAAAGCTTTGTAAGTTATATTTAAATTTATTTTCCTGTTGAATTTTTAAGTCATTTTCCAGTATTCTGTTGTTATTTTAAACCTTATTTTCAACTTTTATTTATAAAATTTAATTTTCACAGATCAAAAACTATGACAAATTCAGTGAAAAACTTTTAGAACCAATTAGTCAAAGTGCCGATAAAATCAATGATGTTAAAAACTTTTATGAAAACGAACTAGCAAAGGCTAAAGATAATTTGACAACTGTTGAGGATGACCTTGAAGATTGGTCACAAGGTGTTACTAAATGTATTGAAAACTCAAACATTGCTGTTGCTGACAGTCCAATCCTTGGAAACGCTAGAGTCACTACTACCAAACCTTCTGAAAAACCATTAACAACAGCTAAACCAACTGACAAATCTGAAACAACAATTAAAACAACTAAAAAAGCTGCCCATAAAGGCTAAAAATATTTCAGCAGTAATCCTCCCTTATGAAAATATAAAATTTTAATTCATTGTTAAATTTCAATAAAACGAAAATAAATATTTGTTCTATAAATTTTTTCAATTCACAAATTGCTATTTATTTAAAAACTTTTTAATTTTCGTTTCTTTTTCTTAATATGATGAAAAATGCGTTAAAATTCATTTCATCAAACTGGGATCAAAAAAAAAATCAAACTTGGATCAAAGAAAATTCAAAAACTCGGATCAAAGAGTTCTCAGCCCTTGGTTTCATAAATTTCAAATATTTTTAATAAAAATGTGAATTTTTTAAAAATTTTAATAAGGAAAGTAATTTTTTAAAAATTTGTCTTTGGGTTCGACCAAAATTGTTTAAAATTGAAGATAAATTTATAAATCTATTCACATTTAAAGCGAGCTGTAAAATATAAGGAAAGAAGAGCAGACTTCTACAAATTTTAAAAGAGAAATTGTTCGGAAACATACAAAAAAATTATTAAAGTGAAGGTTTTTCTTATTGAACCTTAGTTGTTTATTTTTTTTAATATCTTACTAAAAGCTTTGGAAAAAGTCAGTAAATTAAATTTCCGTTGATTTTTTATTTAAAAAAGAAGTAAAAAGTTGCAGCCACAAAGTCTAACAAACTAATGTTCTATTTCTATTTTTTTCATCATCATCTACATTGTCACATTTCCATCAAAGTTTTTTCTCTCGGTACACAGCATGATGTGTGTTTCACATTAATTTTCCTTCACTTTTTCAGTCGGTGTATTTTTATATTTAGAAAAAATCGACAAATGCGAACGTTCATTCATCTTTGACATACGGCGAGAGTTTCTGTGCTGTAATAATTCATTTATAAGTAAGAGAATTGAGATGAGGAAAAAGTCTAAAATTACGCAAATTAAAAAAGAAGAAAATTTATTGGTAAATGCGAGAGAAAAATTGATTTTTTATTACACAAAAGGAAAAATAGTACAATTAATTAGTCGATTTATTAATGATCAGCTGATTTTTTAATTTATTATCCAACCTTGATTAATTGAAAAAAAGAAAAAAACTTTTGGCAAAATTACAAAAAAAAGATTAAATTTATTTAATTCCAAAGGATCTCACAATCGAGATCTTTAAAAACTTTTAAATACTTTAATTTTGGGCATTTTTGTTTGACATATTGAAGTGCGGATGGGTCGACTTTTGACGATGTCACAATTGTCAATGAACGTAAATCTTTTAAATAATCGACAATGATTTTTAGCACTTTACTTTTACGAATTCTCATGTCACGGCATTCAATGAATGTCACTTCTTCCAATTGTGGATTACGAGCGAAAATTTTTGAATCAACATTTATGTAAAATTCTAATTGTAGACACTTGAGTGATGGTAATGATGGAAAATCATCTAATGAAACATCTTCAATGATTAGTTTATGAATGAAATTGCATTTTGTCAATAAATTCCATTTTACAATATCTCTTTGTGGATCATAATAAGTATTGAGAATTTTAACTTCTGTAACATTTGGGAAACATCGCAGTAAATTCATTCTTGGCTGTTCAACTTCAACTTTTGTGACTTCCGATAGAAATTGTTTTGATGAAAGTCTCATGTCAATTCCAACATTTAAATTTTTGATTTTCTTGCATTGTTGCAAATAAGCAGTGAAATCAAAATCATGAAGTTGATCAGCTTCGAGTTCTTCCAAAGTTTCAATTTGGTTGTTCATAAATTGTTCAAAAAATTGCACAGATGAGATGTGACCATAAGGACTAAGTTGGTTGCTTTTCATGGTTAAAGATTTTAGTCGGAATTTTGTATTTGCTAGAATATCATTGTTGAAAAGCACTAGGCCGAGACCGACACATGGACCTGACGAAAATTATGAAAAAATGTAAAAAAATTGATTTAGTTTTTAGATGAAAAATTTGTAAAATAAAATTCTCATTTGAATTTGTTTTAAACAAAAAAATTTTCAATTGTAGAAAAAGTCTGACAAATGTATACAAACCAAAAACTTAAATTCAAAATCAACAAAATATTTATAAAAAATAAAACAAGAAAAAAAAACATGAAAATTTTCCCATCATTTTGTTGACAACAAAAAAAAAGTTTCAATTGATATTTTCACTCACCAAAAAACTCTTCCAATATAAAATGCGACAAATCTTCTTGCATCGACATGAATGACAAAAAGTCCAAAAAATAATGTCGATGAGCAAATTCACAGCATGTAAAGTGCACTTTTTTAGCTCGACATCCTTTTAATATTTTGAAAATTCTTGGATCACATTGTACAACTTCAATTTCACAATTTTTATAGCATGGAACTGCAGCATTAGAGCCAACATCGGCAACACCATGAAGATGTTGAATTTCTTTAAATCTCAATGTTTTCACATTTGAACAAAGCATCAAAACTTGTCGAATAGAGTCAAGTTTAAAGTTATAATATGAAAATGTCAACTGTGTAATGTCACTGCCAACAAATCTTAAAATATTATAATGCACAGAAACATCAATGTAACCAACATTTAATTTTCTATATCTTCGTCTTCCTATGTAACTATTTCTTTTCCTTTTTTCAAAACAAAGTGTCAATTTCGCCGCTAATGATTGCGATGTGTTGACAATTTCACGAAATTTACGAGAAACTCGAGTCAAATTTAATAAATCACGTGCACCAAGATATTGAAATATTTCACGCCAAATTTCCTCCGGTAATTTACTCATTTTAAAATTTTGCCTTTATTTGGAAGAAAATCAGAGAAAAAAAACTTCGAGGAGAGAAAACTTTTTAGTGCACTCTGTTGAATGTTTTGATTCTGAATGAGAAAATTTATGAAAAGAAGCGAAATACTTTTTTTGCTTCATTTGATGCGGAAAGAAATCATAATAAACAGCTGATTTAAAAAAAATAATTGTAAATAAACAAGTGAAATTTTAGATTAAAAAAATGAATGTGGTAAGAAGTGCTGTTGTTGCTTCCAGACATGGACAAATTGTACAAAAAAGAACAAATTTCATGAAATCATTCAAGAGTTTTATTAAAGTTGATAAATATGAACCACCTTATGTTCGTAAGTTGAAATTTTTTTCTTTTTTGATTTAAAAATTAGAAAAAATAAATTTTTTAGATCTAGTTCAAGTAGGAGATCCATGTCTCCGTCAAGTTTCTGATCCAGTCCCTGAAGACTGCCTAACAGCTCCAGAAATTAAATTTCTTCTAAATCGTCTTGAAAAAGTTCGAAATGATTACAAACTAGTTGGAATTTCAGCACCTCAAATTGGAATAAATTTAAGAATTTTCATTGCCTGTTTTGATAAAGATGCTATGAAAACACATAAACCAGAAGTAGTGAAAGCTAAAGAAATGTCATTAATGCCATTAACTGTTTTTATAAATCCTGAAATTAAAATTACCGATCATAAAAAAGTAATTTTTGAAGAATCATGTGGAAGTGTTATGGGATATGCAGCAGATGTAGCAAGAGCTTATGCAATTGAAGTTACAGCTTATGATGAAAATGGTGAGAAAAAAACAAAAAGGTATAGCGGTTGGAATGCAAGAATAATTCAACATGAATTTGATCATCTTAATGGAATTTTATTCACTGATGTCATGGACAGAAAAAGTTTTAGATGCACAAACTGGGAAATTATTAATAGAAAAGCTGGAAAGATTGAAATTCCATTTTATCCTAAAAGTGTTTGGGATTAAAAAAAATTGTAATAAAAAATGATTGTAGGTTTTGAATTAAAATAAATGGCTTTTATATTTTATTTTGTCAGGGCTCAGAACTTGAAATTTGCATCCAATTTGACTTGAAATTTTTTTCAATTTATTCATATTTTATTAAATTCGCACTAAACTTGTGCTAAATAAAAAATCACTAATTTTCATAAAAAATTTACAAAATTTGATCAAATTAATAAAACCTGAAAAAATTAAAGGTTTAACAACTTGCATGCATGCGTTAAAATGCCAAACCTTACATTTTTTCCAACGTTTATTTTTTAAAATTTCATAAATCATTTCAGCTTTAAAAAAATTTATTTATTCATTCTTAAATCTTTTAACATTTGGAAATTTTTCAAACCATCTTTTAAGAATTCTTTTTCTATTTAAAGTCATTTTCATAATATTTTTCATTATTGGTAAATTATCAATAACATAAGTATTGAGCTTAAAATTTAATTCGTTTAAGTTCTTAAATTTCATTAAAACTTCACGAAAATTTGGAATATCAGCATTAAGAATTTCAAAACATTTTAAACTTTCATAATGGTTTGAAAGAAATTTCACAAAATGATCGTTATTTGGGATTTTAGTTTTTTCAATTCTCAATTTTTCCAATTTAAAATTAACTTTGTCAAATCTGCCATCATAAAAAAGATTGATTTTTATATTTATTAAATTTAATTCTTTCAATTTTCTTTGATTTTTTAAAAATTTTTGCAATTCATCCATTTCTGTTATTTTATAATTTTTTAAAGTCAAACTTTTCACTTCGCATTTTTTCAATACTTTAAGAAGTCTCACAAAACTTTCATCTAAAATTAAATTT
This sequence comes from Polypedilum vanderplanki, assembly GCA_018290095.1. Lineage (NCBI taxonomy): Eukaryota > Metazoa > Arthropoda > Insecta > Diptera > Chironomidae > Polypedilum > Polypedilum vanderplanki. The sequence goes on from CM031382.1 coordinate 10,413,344, forward strand.
AAATTTTTCAATTCTGGTAAATTTTCTAATTTTTTACTTTCTTTCAAATAATTGATTTGAATTAATTCAAGATATTTTAAATTGCAGGAATAAATTAACATTTTACTCAAACATGATCCATAAATTGTAGCATAACAGATTGTCAAACGAGTCAATGATGAGTGAAAACATTCAACTGGTGCTTTGGTTGATATGAAACTTGCTGACATTTTCATTTGATTGCAATTTGGAATGTCATCATAATAGTCTGGATGTTTGATATTCGGAAAATAAATTGTCAATTTGTTGAGAATTCTTGATGAATTTTTTATAATGTTGTTGAATCTTTTTGAAACTAAAGACGATGAAAGAATGTCTGATGATGAACATTTACTAATAATTTCAATGATGAGTTCTTCTGGAAGTGTTTCAAAATTTAAAAATTCTCCTGACATTTTTTGTTTTTTATTTTACACAGAATGTTTTGATTAGACTTTTTACTTTAACAGATTTCTTATTACTAAATTAATCTTCATATAATTGATATTTTATTTCTAGAAAATTAGGTATGAAATAAAAATTTAAAAATCTAGGTGGAGTTTTTTGATACTAAATAGCTTTTTTTTGATTTGAATTGAAATCTTAAGAAATCAGGTAAATTTGCTCTGATTATCCTCAAAATTTACCTGTTATATTTTGTAACGCTTTGAATACTTTAAACAAAACTCAATAAGCTCAAAGGACAAGAAATAAAAAACATTTTTCTTTTATTAAATTTCTTCCAAACTCTATTTTTTATGCAAAAAAGATAAAAAGAAAATTTAATTTGATTTATAAAAATTTTACTTTTCTATTCGATTTTAATGTCAACAATTTTCTCTAAAAAGGTAACAAAAATTCAAAAATCAACTCCAGTATCAAGAAATTCTCTTAACATTAAAGTTACTTTTCTTGGTAAAATTTTCAGTACATGACTGATGTACAAACAATAACTTGGAATGCTTATTTCACTTGCATTCATTCTTACACCATCAATAATTTTTTCAGCAGCAATATCAGCTCGAATTGAACCAAAAAATCCTGGAACTCTAAATCGAATATCATTAGAGAAATTTTCACTGACAATAAATGGATAAATATGAACCAAAGTTGTTTTTATAATTTGATCACATCTCGATATTCTTAATTCTTCAACAATTGACTCATAAAGACCTTGTATGGCGAATTGTGATACACTTAATGCAAGTTGCTGTGTAAATCCACTAATCGCAGCAACAGACGTAAGAAATACAATATGACCTTTGTTATTTGTCTTCATATGTGGAAGAATAGCATCGAGTAACTACGAAAAGAAAAAAAATTCTCTTATCAAAAATTCGATAAATAAATAAAAAGAAAGAAATTTTAAAGGTCAAAGTCAGATATAGAAAACTGACGAAATGACCTTTGAATTTGAATTATGTGTCATAAGTGACTAGAAAAAAATGCTTTGTAAATGATTTTTTTGTTCACATGGTGATCATAAGATTGACCTATAAAACAATATTTGAAATGTCTAGATGACACAAGTTAGTTGATAGTCATGATAATTTTAAAATTTTCTTAAAAAAAGTGAATTTTGAAATTTTTATGTGCATAATTTTTCGGCATTCATTGAAAATTAAAATTAAGTCAGATTAATTTTAATTCTTAGAAAAAATAAATCCGAAATAATTAAATTTAATCTAGAGAAATTTAAGAAAAAAAAATGAAATTTTTAAAATATGTTGTAAATTTAAATTAAGACACTACCATATTTTTCTATAAGACGAATGCTTTTCAAATTTTCTTTTTAAAAAATTAAAATTTCTTTTCACTTATTCATTTTTTTTGAAAATTATCTCAATTTTAAAAATTCTTCATTTCAATAATTTTCATTTGATACTCACATAAAAATAGCTCGTAACAGAAACATCCAAAGTTGCTTTAACTGAAGGAGGATTAGTAGAAACACATCTTGGTGAAGGTAGAGAGCAACAATGATAAAGCATGGAAATTCCACCAATTTCTTTTTCAATTCTGCTGACTGTTATGTCAACTTGGTCTCTAATTGAAATATCACATTGAAAATAATAAGCATTTGCACCTTCAGCTCTGATTGTTTTTGAAACTGTTTCATCATCTGGATCTTGAATGTCTATGCATACTACTGTTGCTCTCAATGAACTTAATTTGTAAGCGATTTCTCTGCCAACTCCTAAAATATTAAATAAAAATTAACAAGTTTTAAATTCTTCTAAAAAATATCAAAATTTAAAAATTTTTACAAACCTCTTGATGATCCAACAACAACTGCAACTTCAGTCTTCAAACTTTTTCTTGATACAGGAATAAAAAAACACAAAATTGTCTGAAGAATTGCAAAATAAGATCTGATAATGAGTGTCATAACATCACACCAAACAACAAAACATTGATATGATTTGAGAAGAATTTGCAATGGAAATCCTAGTTTTCCTATGTGCTTTAACCATCCATGGATTTCATGTGATCGTTGGGAAGATCTTTGTGCTCTAAAGTCCTAAAAATTGATAAAAAATAAATTTAAATATTTGAAATTCCTATTTGTTTACTTACAGCTCCTCTAGCACTCATTATAAACTGAATTATGAATGAAAGAATACAATTTTTTCCAAGACCTTATCAATTACACGGCAATTTCTATACTGAAGGTTAAAAAGCTTTGAAATGATTACTAAATTTCATTTTCTCTCTTTTAATGAGTAAATTTTGGTGAAATGTGAGCATAAAATTAAAAAATTCTCTGAGAGAGGCATTTTGAATATTTCTTTATTAGAAAAGATTTTGAAAATATAAATCAGGTAAAACACTTAATTTTAAAATTTATGTCATGATAGCTTTTAGGTTAGCTAACAAGACTTCTTTTTTCCAAGATTTCGAATTCAATTCTCCATTGAATTTCAGCTAACTTCACAGATGTCTTGGTTTATTGATTGCAAACAAATCGCAAATATATTAAAATTAACGTATGAATTTTTGTAAAATTTAATACTCTTTTTTTAAAAAGTTCACACTTCTTATTTTCTTTCAAATTATTTTTCTTTTTTTTTTGTATATCACACATATCTAGATTTTTTTTTTTCAAAGCAAAGCATACACTAAGCTTTATCTTATCTTTTATTTCTCTCATTAAAACGCGCGATAAAAACACAATACCAAGCCGGTATTTGCTAAAACACACTTTTCAGTTTTCTTTTCGACTCAATAGCGAACGTACTATGAATTTTTTGGCTTTTTTTTTATTTCTCTTCATTTGTTTATTAAATTATTCAAATGCAAGAACATCAGAAAGTTTAAAAGTACGAATTGATGATGGAAGAATAGTTGGACGATGGATGACATCACTTTCAGGCCGAGATATTAGAGCTTTTATGGGAATTCCTTATGCTGCACCTCCAATCGGTGATTTACGATTTAAAGTACCACAAAAAGTCAAACCATGGGGAAAATTGAATTTATTAGCTCATAATGAACCACCAATGTGCACTCAAACAAATATTTTTGGTGATTTGACAGCTCGTATTGTCACAGGTCAAGAAGATTGTTTATATTTAAATGTCTACACTCCAGAGGTATGTTTAAATTTATGAGATTTATAAACAACATCAATGTCGAAATTTTATACAGATAAGTGATGATAAGAAAGCTAAGAAGTGGCCAGTTCTTGTTTGGTTGCATGGTGGAGTACGTTTAATTAAAAATTTTTTTTTAAAATTTCTGTTGACAAATGTCATTATATTTTTTTAGGGATGGGTTGTCGGTCATAGTGGATATACACAATATGGACCTGAATATTTACTTGAGCATGACATTGTGCTTGTCACAGGAAATTATCGACTTGGTCCACTTGGATTTTTATCAACAGAAGATGAGCATGCTTCAGGTAATTTTGGCTTTAAAGATCAACTGGCAATGCTCGAATGGGTTCAAATGAATATTGAAAAGTTTGGTGGTGATCCAAATTCTGTGACAATTTTTGGTGAAAGTGCAGGTAAAATTATAAGTGTTAGATAAGACTCGATTATTAATAAAGTTCATTTTAGGAGGTGCAGCTGTAAATTATCACATGTTTTCATCAATGTCTCGTGGATTATTTCATCGAGCAATTTCACAATCGGGTACACTTTTGACACCTTGGGCAGGTCCATCAGCAAAAGGACAAGCAAAAATGAATGCGATTAGATTAGCTGATAAAATGAATTGTTCAATTTCTGGTACAACAATGAAAGAAATTGTTACATGTTTAAGAGGAGTTCCAGCTGAAAATATTACACTTGCTATCTATGATTTCTTTGTGAGTAGTCAGAAAAAGAAAGATTGATCATTTATTAACTGAAATATGAACTGAATGGAATCTCTATCAATATTTATCTTAATCTAGATATTCTAGACTAGAATGATCAGCCAATTGAAATAAAATTATTTTTAGGAATGGGATAATGATCCAATTATTACCTTTCAACCTGTTGTTGAAGAATCAGAATTAGAAGAAGAACCTTTCATCATGGATTTACGATATAAAAAATTCTCATTAGATATTCCATGGATGGTTGGCATTACGAGTGAAGAAGGACTTTTTAAAAGTGCTTGTAAGTCTTCATTTTTTAAAATAAATCCTTTGATTCAAATTATTTAAATTTAAAACTGCCGTAGAAAAACTTTTAAAGTATTTTATCATCGCGTGTAGTTTTTGGATTTTAAATTTATACTTCATTATTCTCAAAATTTAATAACTTTTAACTCTTTATTTTCAGCAATTTTTAATTCACAAGAAAAAACAAATGATCTAATTAAAAATTGGGAAAAAATTTTACCAGCTACTTTATTTTATGAACATCTTCATGAAGACGAAATTTTAGAGTTGAATGTTAAAATTTATGACTTTTATTTCAAAGAAGAATTCTTAGGCAATAGCAAAGGAAATTTGACTAATGTGAGTAAAATAATTTAATGCTTTGAAATTTAACAAAAATTTCTTAACTTCTACACATGTTTTTTATGTCTCATCATTAAAAACCTTAATATTAATTTTAGATGTGGACAGATGGACTTCTCGGTGGAATGTTTGACAATCTTGCTTACAGACTGCGCAATAACAACCGTGATAACACTTTTGTTTATTTATTCACTCACAAAGGAGCTGCTAGTTATTCTGAATTATTCAAAGGAGGCAGAGAAAAGTTTTATGGAACTTGTCATGCTGATGACTTAATTTATCTTTTTCCTATGCAAAAATATAATCTTGCTCTTGCTAATTCTAAACCAACTGAAGAAGATAAAAAATTAATTCAAATTATGACAAAAATGTGGGTTAATTTTGCATCTACTGGGTAAGTTGACTTGAAATTTTTAATTCGATAACAACAAACTTTATTTAAAAATAAAGTAAAACTTTATCTGCATTTTCTATACGAAAAGGCGCAAAAAAATTTTAAAGCATGAACTTTTTCTTTTTATTTTTTTAGTACTCCAACTCCAGAATGGACCAAAGATTCAGAATTTCCTTTTTGGACTCCAGCTTCAAAATTTCCACTCGATTACATGCAAATTGGAAATGAAAATGGTTTAAGCAAAAAATTATTGCAAATGAAGAAAAATTTGTATCCTGAAAGAGTAAGATTTTGGACGGAATTAAGAGAAAAGTTTGCATTGCATAATTGGAAACTTGAGACAACTGAAAAAGATGAATTGTAGAAAACAGTGAAAGTTCTATTTTCATATTACTTTAAAATGGTCAAGTGTTCAATAAAGTTCAATAAAATCAAATTTGATCATATTAAAATATTTCTTATTTTTTTATTGAAAAATTTTGTAATTAATATTTTTTATTTAAACGAAGGAAAAATGTTTAGTTTAAAAAAAAAATAAAATACAGCAATTATTTTTCCTTGAAATTATACTACAAATCTTATTTTAAGTTAATTCACGTGGATATTCACCCATAAATAAATAATCTCTTTTTAAACCATATAATTTGTTTGAGTGCCACTAATCAATAATCTTTTGATAAGAAGCTATCTGAGAATTAAAAATGTCAAAAAACAATTAGTTCAATAATTGACATCGATTATTAAAGATCAAAATAATAATGAAAATCATTAGCTTAATATTTTTCTCTATTTTCTTACAATTGTGCACAACTTACGAAGAAATTGATGAATTATTAGTTGAAATAAATTCAGGAAAAATTTTAGGTAGAGCTTTAGTATCAAATTCAGGCAGAACAATTCGTGCTTTTACTGGTATTCCTTATGCAGCTCCACCAATTGGAAATTTAAGATTCAAACAAGCTCAAAAAGTCACACCGTGGAATAATACATTCATAGCTCAAAATAAACCAGCAAAATGTCTTCAATTTAATCCATTTATTCGATCATTTGTAATTGAAGGTCAAGAAGATTGCCTAACTTTAAATGTTTTTGCACCACAAGAAATTGAAGGCAAAAAATTTCCAGTGATTGTTTGGTTTCATGGTGGCGGTTGGACTAGAGGTGATGCTTCTCCATATGGTCCAGAATATCTCTTAGATCACGACATTATTCTTGTCAGTGGTGAATATAGAGTTGGAGCACTTGGTTTTTTATCAAGTGAAGACAAAAATGTTCCTGGCAATTTTGGGTTGAAAGATCAAGCTTTTATACTTAAATGGGTACAAGAAAATATTGAAAAATTTGGTGGTGATAAAAACTCAGTGACTATTTGGGGAGGTAAAAAATTTAACTTTTTTTAAACAAATTATGAAAATCAAATGAACTTTACAGAAATTAAAAAAATTATTTGTAAAAATCTAATTATATTTTCTGATTTAAATATTCAAGAATCTGCCGGAGGTGCATCAATCCATTATCACATGTATTCACCAATGTCACGTGGACTTTTTCATCGTGCAATTTCACATAGTGGAAGTTTATACAACTGCTGGTCAGATCCAACTCGACCTGGAGTCGCTCGTAAAAATTTTTATCGTTTCGCTATCGAAGCTGATTGTGCAAAATCAGAAAATGATAATACTGAGGAAGTTGCTGATTGCATGAGAAAAATTGAAGCTGAAAAATTGACTGAAATTTCAACAAGAAGTTATTTTTGGGATAATGATCCTGTTGTACCTTTACAGCCTGTAATTGAATCTTTTGATATGGAAGAAGAACCATTTATTAAAGAAAGAACTTTTGCTAATCATTCTGTCCATATTCCGTGGTTGATTGGGATGAATAGTGAAGAAGGATTGCTAAAAGTTGGAGGTGAGAAATTAAAATATTTGAAATTAACAGACAACTAATAAAAATGAAATTTTTTAACCTTTTTTAGCAATGTTTAATGATAGAAATTTCCTAAACGAACTTCACCAAAAATGGAATGAAATCTTACCACATTCATTTTATTATGATCATCTTGATAACAGTCAACAAGTTGAGATTACAAAAATATTGAATGAATTTTATTTTGGTAACGAAACTTTATCAGAAACAACAATGAGTGATCCAAAAGGATTGATTGATATGTGGACAGATGGTTGGTTTATTGGAATTTTTGAAAGTCTAAAATATCGATTTGAAAATGGAGCACGAGACAACACTTTTATTTTTCATTTTACTCATAAATCAACTGCAAGTTTTAGTATGGCAAATAATTTTCTTGGAACTTGCCATGTTGATGATTTGATTCCACTTTTTCAACTGAGAAAATCTTTTTATTATAGTTCAGTCCCGACAAGACATGATAAAGAACTTACTGAAAAAATGACAAAAATGTGGACAAATTTTGCTACATTTGGGTAAATTTTATTAATTCAATATTTAAATTTTTTACAATTAATAAATTTTTTAATTTTAGAAATCCAACACCAGAAAATATTTTGGGAATTCCGCAATGGCCAACGATAAACAACATTACTTCTTTTAAATATTTACAAATTGGAAATGAAAATGGAAAAACTGAAAGCCTTTTTCAACTCAAAGAAAATTATTATATTGAAAGAGCTGAACTGTGGATGAATTTGAGAAATCATTTTAAATTAAATTCTTGGGAATCAGGTAACTCAAATATTCTTCAATTTTCTGTGTTTTTTATTGCAGTTTTTCTTGTAATTTTAAAAATTTTATGTTAAAAAAATGATTTTGTAAAATTTTCAGATTAAAATTATGGAATTTTTAATGACAAACAAAAACTCTTTGTGTCTTCAATTTAGTACAACAATAAAATTTTGTTCACTTTTGTTGATGTCGACCAAAACAATTTTTTCTTGTTTCTTTTTATCGTTTGGGAAAAATTTAGCTGCAGCAAATTAAAGTCAAATATTGTTTTAAGATATTAATCAGGATTTTCAAACACAGCAAACAAATTTAGAAATAATGTGAAAATGAAATATTTTGGAGATAAATCAAAGATTCTCAGGTCAGTAATATTTTCATTGTTAATATTTACAATCACGTAAAGCTTTACAGACAAACAAATCAGACTAAATAATCAGTTGACATTTCATAGTAGAAAGATTAAAAAGAAAAGAATTTTTTTTTTGATTTTTAAGCGCATTTTTTGAACAGTAATGCAGCTTATACATTCACTTTGGCCGTCTGACTCCTAGATGTCTCTCTGAGATCACAAAAACTATAAAAGCTAGAGACTTCTGGTTTTCTAGATTTGTGCTAAAAATTTATTGAATGTCGTAAAAACTCATGAAATATAAAAAAGATACGTAAAATTAATTCTGATATCAAAAAATCATACTTAATACCACCAAAATAGTGCTGAAAATGTCAAATTTTGTTACCGTTACAGATTTTGTTGTTTGTTAAAATTTTAATATAAAAAAAATTAATTTTTTCTAATTTGGTTTTTTTTAATAATTTTTAAAAGACTTTTTAATTTCAATAATTTTTGCATGCAATTCATAGGCTTCAAAGTCACTAGATGTGCATCCATCTCTGATATCTTGTTTTACTTCATTCAAATCGATAGCAATTGTTGAATTTCGACTTCCATATTTGAACATGTGACACTTTGGAGTGCTGTCAAGTCCCAAATAAACCAATGATGTAAGTCCATCAAAAGTTTGTTGATCAAGATTCCAAAAATTATTTTGTGTCAGGTCAATGAACTTCAAATTCGGTTTATTTTTAAAATGTTGTGAACACAAAGTAAGTAATTCATTTTTACTTAAATTAATGTCTTCAAGTTTTATCAAAGGATCAAATAAGTTTGATAATAAAAGTTGAAATTTATTTCCATGTAAATCAAGAGATTTTAAATTTGCAAGATTTTTAAAAACTTCACCAGGTAAAAATTCAATTTGATTTTCTGATAAGTCAAGAATTTCCAACAAAATTTGATTTTCAAAAGTATTTTTGTGAATCTTTTTCAAATTTCCTTCTGCCATTTTTAATTCTTTCAAATTTTTCAGTGCATCAAAATCTTCATGATCAATTCCAACAATGTCACTTTTTATAATAACCAAAGATGACACATCGACCATAATTTCATCATTTATTCCCAAATTGTATTTATTTATCCCAATAGCGATAAGTTTTGTAAATTTTACATCAGAGTCGATTCTAAAAACTTTTGAATTTTTTTCGTCAATTTCAATGAAACAAGTGTCATCATTGAGACGTGAACATTCATTAGAAATCAACTCGGATGAAGTAATTGATAAGAAAAAGATTGTATAAAGAAGTAAAAAGAAGCTGAAATAAAAACAAATGCTTAAATGATTCATAGGGAAACAAAAACTTAACACTATAAATTTTAAGAAATTTTCATTCAGAATTAATTTTTCAAAAAACTTGAAATTTTTCAGAATTTTATCAATCAAATTGAAATACTTTTATTTGTAAAAAATAATTCTACTTACAGCATTTTGTCTTTAATTTATTTTCAAATAATTTTTTTATTTTAGGTTTTCTCTCTTTGAATTTAAAATAACAAATGATTAAAAAATTTTTTCCTTATCAAAATAACTCTCAAAATATTTAAATTTTAACTCTCAAATCTCTCATCATACAAATAAATCACATTTTATTTAACAACAATTTCTCGATTGGAAATACAAATACTCAAGTAAAAATCCCAGCCCTAAAAAGAGTGATTTAATTTTTGAATCCATCCCTGGATCAGCAAAATAAATGTTCATTGTATAACAGCTTAAATCTGAGTTCCATTGCCTTGTGATTGTTCCACTTTGAGTTTGTTCATCTGCTGTCATTATCTAAAAAAAAATAACTTTAGAAATATTAAAAATTTATAAATCAATTAATTACCCTAAAATGATATTCTTTTGGTATACAAATTGAATGTCCAAAAGAAATTCTAACTTTATACATTTCTTGTCCTCTTTCACTTTCAATCACAAAAAGTCTGTCAGTAAGTGAAAATTTTTCTTGAACGATACCCAGTAAAATTCCAGGATTGAGCCAAACTTCAATTGCTTGCATTTTTAAAGGAAGACAAAAAAGTCGACAACCAAAAACTCTACTCATTGTGAGAGCTTCTTGATGTTGTCTATCCATTAAATGCATTAAAAATGCTCGTGAACTTCCCCAACTAGAAATTAAAAGTTTTCAATAACAATATTTACCATAGAGTCTAAAATAGTTTTATATTTCAAACTTACAATAATCGATCCCTTGGAGATGAACCTTCTGAAGCAAGAAATATTGTTTGATTATTGTGTGTTTTGATTGTAAATCGATTTTCAGATCCACCAGGAATAGCTAAAATAAATTATTAATATTAATATTGTTGCCATATTTGGTTTTATCTAAAGATGATTGAAATGACGTTACAAGATAGAAAATGATTTTTTAAAACAAAAATCTCTAGTTTCATCCACAGAAAACTTTTTAAAGAAATAATTGTTTTTAATATAAACCAAATTCATCACAAATTTATTAAGCAACAAAATTTTCTTGAATATTTTAATGAAAAGTCTTACAAAAATCTAACTTATTTCGAAAAGTTCTTGCAATTCTACATTCAAAAATTCAACTTTTTAGAATGAGTCTTTTTATTAGCTTTTATGTTTAATAGATCTGCAGTCTTTTATAAATTTTGATCATATTTATCTTTTTCTATATTACTAATTTCTAGGGTAATTAATACCAATTAATTGGCAATTACTACTAATTTTTATTTTTGTTAAGCATAACTTGATAAAAATCGGTCAAAAGACTGTAAAAAATATTTTGAAATTATTGCCTACTAATAATTTTTAAATATAAAATTATTTATTTTTATCACGACACTTTTTAAAAACGAAAAATTCTCTTTACACTTCAAACTTTTTTTTTTTGAATTTTCTATAAAATTTGTTTTATTTTTAGAATCAAAGACAAATTTAGAAAAGTTGCAACACTATGATCCACTTATATTTATCATAAAAAGTCATAATTAATTTGCTTACATTCATTAATCTCAAAAACCTGATGAATGTGACAACTTGGTACGTCATTAAGAGCACTGATACCGGATTTAGGTAGATAAGATGCAAGTGTTGATTGTGATGATGCAAGTTCAATAGTTGATACATTTGGTGTTGTTGTTTGTGATGAAATTATACTTTGGTTACTTCTATAAACTATTGGTTCAACTTGTGATGGCTGAATAACTCGTAAATTTGTTTCCGATTGCAAACTTCGAACAGAATTATTTTGCAAATTGTCCATTTTTTAAAACCCAGAGTGTGAATCGATTGAAAGCTAAACTTGAAATGAGTCAATTGCGACCGTTTGTGATTAGACAACACCTCGATAAGCAAAGTCGATAAGTGTAAGTAACAAGCGATAAATTTGCGATTGTGTGCAAGTAGAGAAAAGAATGTGAAGAGAGAGAAAAATAAAACAAAACAGCGAAGTTATAAAAGTTGTCGCTATATGATAAGAAAGTGAAACGATAAAAAAACTTTTATTGCTGATAATTATTCATTGGAAGTTGAATTGTTTATTAAATTTATATTTGTTATGGGCAGTTATACTACTTAATAATATATATTGAAATGTTTATGTGTTGAGAAAACATGTCAAAAATAATTCTGAGATCAAAAAAATGATGCTTATTGCAAGTATCAATTAATTGAGTGTCGTTACCAAACATACTAATTTGTAGACTTAAATAATTGCTGATCATTCAAGGCGACAAGCTTGATCAGTATGTATTTAATTATCCTTAGGTGAAATTAATTTAATTGAAACATTTTTTACTTATTTCATTTTTATTTTGATAAATGTATAACTTTTTTTTACTTATCATATGAAAATTAAAATATGAATAATTCATTATTAAAATGAATCATAAAAGTATAAATTTGAAATAATACAAAAGCTTCGTAAAATGATTCACTAAAGTTTTTTATAATTTACAATTTAATTTCAAGCAAAGAAAACATTGGAATGTTATGAAATAAAATTTTGTATATCCAAAAAAGGAAAATTATCCTCAAGAAATGTGAACTCTATCATAAAAATCCATCAAGTTATCAAAAACATTTTGATAGTTTTATACAAATTTCCATTATTATTATGTTTTTATTAACAAAAGTTCTCACTCCTTGATCTACAATATAAAATTAGTTTTCTAAATACAAAAAACAAATAAAAATGCTAGACAAAGCAACATATTTTTCATGATTTAAAAAATTTGAGCTTTAAAGAGCTTTTTGAAATAAGTAAAATAATAATAATTCCATTGAATTATGGTGAAATTTAAAGCTATTTATACCAAGAAAAATAACTTGAACTCATTTAAAAATTTTCAGAACAAGTAGCAAATATTTTATTTTATTTTTTACTTTATTTTGGTTCTGCCTAATATATTACGTTTTAATGTTAAATTTAGTAAAAATAAAAGCTTTTAAAATTTATTTTTTTAATAATTTTAATTAATTAACTTTCACTTTATTTAATTTAATTTAAATTTTTTCACTAAAACTAAACATTTAAATATTTACAATTAGGTATGAAATATTTTTCAATGATTTCACAGTAATTCCCAATTTTTATCATTTCCATTCAATTTGTCTTGTAGTTCTTTTTTTTTTGGGTTTTCAGGAGTGCAAATTTTGTATGCAAATTGAAAAAATTTTTTTGCATCTTCAAGTTTTCCTTCATCTTTGAGATTTTCAGCGATTTCCTCGAACTTTTGAGCTTGTTTGTTACGATTTTCACCAATGAAAGCTTTCATGTCGTCATTTTTACATTCTGAATAAATTTTTTGCATTTTATAAATGTATTCACTGTATTTTTCCTTCTTTCGATCTTCTTCAGCTTCTATCATGATTGTTGTAATTTCCATAAGTTCCTTACTGTCTCTTTCTGTATCAGTATCAATATCTGATTTTTTATATGCTGAATTAAAAGACTCTCGGGCTTCTTTTAAACGCCCACTGACAAAGCTTTCAACCGCAGTTTTTTTGGTTCGCATTATAACTTCTTCTTCATTAGCTCCAAAAACTACTTCAAGAATTTTTTCACCTAAATTCATTTTTAAAACTTGTTTCAGCAAAATTCACAGACTTAATGGAAAAAATTCTTTGTTTTCGAGAATAAAAAGTTCCCCACTTTAACACCAAAAAATCTTTTTTGAGAGAATTTCTCGATTTATTTTGTTTTTTTTTTCTCCCTTCTTATTCCAAATCAATTATTCATCTTTTCTTTGTTCATTTAAATGCGTAGCAGACAAATTGATGACTAGACAGGAAAATTTTAAATTTTATTTAAAGGAAAACATCAACAATTTTATTATGAGGATAAAAATAAAATAAAATTTCATAAGATTTTTTAATTAAAAGTCATTATGGAATTTAAATAATTACAAGATTTTATATAAGTTCATTATTTTTTATTCAACAATTTCTTGATTAAAATTTCCAAAAATTCTGGAATGCTGACTTAAATTTTTTTCTTTACTTCTTACTCTTGTCCTTTTCCTCACATGAACATCTCTTTTATGATTTTTTAGATAATTTTCATATTTAAATGTTGAATTGCATCCTTCAAAATCACAAGCAAAAGGTTTTGCATCATTGCCTACATCATTGTGTTGCCTTTGGACATGATTTGTGAGACTTTTTCTTGTTACAAAACATTCATGGCAAATTTCACATTTATATTTTTCTGGATCTGTATGGCGATATTTATGTCTTCTAAGTGTTGCAATATGAGGAAAACTCATGCCACAAAATTCACAACTATAAGGTTTAATACCTAAATGAAGATTTTTGTGATCTTTGAGCGTTTGAGATTCAGTAAAAGATTTACTACAGCCTTCAAAATCGCATTTGTAAATATGTTTATTATCAGAATGACTCGTTCTAATATGTCTTTTGAGATTATAAAAAGAAATCCACATGGAACAATATTGACAAAGAGTTCTCTTTTCTTTTCCTTTCTCACGTTTTTCTTGCTTTTCCCTTTTGCCATTTTTATTTCTAAAATGTGTCAAAATATGTCGTTGTAAAGTATTTTTCATATTAAATTTCATTCCACAATGATCACAAATTAGAAGTTTTTCACGATGTGTCAACATATGATGATAAAGTTGTAAATCAGTTTGCCATGCTTTGCCACAAGTCGGACAAACTTTTGAATTTCCATCAGATGATGCTGCATGTCGAATTTCTTCTTCATCATGTGATCTTAAATGAGCATTGAGATTTCGAAGTGTTTTGCAATTTCCATATTGACATCGAGTGCATTTAAATTGATTTGATGGATCATGCATGAGATCATAATGATGTTGAAGACTTTGAGTTTTTGTAAAAATTCTCGGACAAAATTCACATCGAACTGTGCCACCATCAGATTCACTCAATTCTGTTCTTTTTCGTCTTTTTCTTTTTCTCATTTGTTTATTTTCACTTTCACTACTACTGTTACTGCTGCTACTGTCATTTAATTCAACTTTTACTTCTGGCAGCTCATCATCATCTTGTTTCTCTTCTTTGATTAATTTTGGTGGCAATGAACGTGATAACATATGATTGAGCAATTGAAATTGCAATTGAATTGCATCAGGACAACTACAAAGTTGAACAATTGAATCATCTGGCAGTTGATTGTAATCTATAAAAGATTTTATTTATGAAAAATTTGAAAAATTTTGTTTAAGTTTTTTGTACCTTCAGTATGACTAACTCGAAAATGTTTTAAAAGTTCTTTAAAGATTTTCTGACCGTCTTGACAAAGGAAACAACATTGAATGCTATCAAAATTTATTGCCTGCATTAATTCATCTTCTAAAAATGGTTCTTGTTTTATCGGCAATTCCATTCCTAAAATTTTTGAAATACTTTTTCTGTAGAAATGGGACTTGTGACTTGAAGTAAATAAATGTCAGAATTAAGGGGAAATTTTGTGCATTTTTGCATTTTTTTGTTTTGTTTACTTCAAGTTACAAGTCCCATTTCTACAGAAAAAGTATTTCAAAAATTTTAGGAATGGAATTGCCGATAAAACAAGAACCATTTTTAGAAGATGAATTAATGCAGGCAATAAATTTTGATAGCATTCAATGTTGTTTCCTTTGTCAAGATGGTCAGAAAATCTTTAAAGAACTTTTAAAACATTTTCGAGTGAGCCACAGCGAAGGTAAAAAAAATTCACAAGCAAAGTCTTCAAAAATTCATAAATAAAATCTTTTATAGATTACAATCAACTGCCAGATGATTCAATTGTTCAACTTTGTAGTTGTCCTGATGCAATTCAATTGCAATTTCAATTGCTTAATCATATGTTATCACGTTCATTGCCACCAAAATTAATCAAAGAAGAGGAACAAAATGATGATGAGCTGCCCGAAGTAAAAGTTGAATTAAATGACAGTAGCAGCAGCAACAGCAGTAGTGAGAGTGAAAATAAACAAGTGAGAAAAAGAAAAAGACGAAAAAGAACAGAATTGAGTGAATCTGATGGTGGAACAGTTCGATGTGAATTTTGTCCGAGAATTTTCACAAAAACTCAAAGTCTTCAACATCATTATGATCTCATGCATGATCCATCAAATCAATTTAAATGCACTCGATGTCAATATGGAAATTGCAAAACACTTCGAAATCTCAATGCACATTTAAGATCACATGATGAAGAAGAAATTCGACATGCAGCATCATCTGATGGAAATTCAAAAGTTTGTCCAACTTGTGGCAAAGCATGGCAAACTGATTTACAACTCTATCATCATATGTTGACACATCGTGAAAAACTTCTAATTTGTGATCATTGTGGAATGAAATTTAATATGAAAAATACTTTACAACGACATATTTTGACACATTTTAGAAATAAAAATGGCAAAAGAGAAAAGCAAGAAAAACGTGAAAAAGGAAAAGAAAAGAGAACTCTTTGTCAATATTGTTCGATGTGGATTTCTTTTTATAATCTCAAAAGACATATTAGAACGAGTCATTCTGATAATAAACATATTTACAAATGTGATTTCGAAGGTTGCACAAAGTCATTTACTGAATCACAGAATCTTAAAGATCATAAAAACTCTCATTATGGCTTAAAGCCTTACATTTGTGAGTTTTGTAGTAAAACATTTGAAAGAATTGCAAGCTTAAGACGACATAAATATCGCCATACAGATCCAGAAAAATATAAATGTGAAATTTGTCAAGAATGCTTTGTAAATAATAAAACTTTGTCAAATCATGTCCAAAGGCAACACAATGATGTAGGCAATGATGCAAAACCTTTTGCTTGTGATTTTGAAGGATGCAATTCGACATTTAAATATGAAAATTATCTACAAAATCATAAAAGAGATGTTCATGTGAGGAAAAGAACAAGAGTAAGAAGTAAAGAAGTTCAAAGGATTAGCTTTTTTGAACACAATCGATCAACGATGAAAAATCAATTATAAAAGTGGTAAAAATTACTTTTTAAAATTTTTATAAATTTTTCTAAGAAAAACTTCAATTGCAGCATTTGAAAATTTTAAATATAAGTCAAGACTTTTCAGATAATCCAAATACATACTTTAATAAAATCATTAATGCTCTCTAATTGATTAAAATTGTGCTAAGAAAGGATTTGTAAATAAATAAAAGAAAGTTTTTTATTTTCTAAATATTTTTCAATTTATTTTCCTATAAATACATAAAAGTATTCATTTTTTATGATATACAAATTCATTTCCTAATTGATTTTTTTTAATTTCAAATAAAAATAAATTTTCTTTAATTTTAAGTTTATTTATTGTCAACAGAGCATTTTAAAAGAAAAATAAAACAAAGAAAGTGGAAATTAGTAAATAACATTAATAAATTTTACACACGCAACAGAACAAATGCTGGACTACACTTAACAGTTAAATTCAGCCAATTTTTTATTTTCCCTCAAAGCTTTGATCAGGAAAAATGATTGTAAAAAATAAAAATAAAAAAAAGGTTTTGATTGCAAATAAAATACTGCGGTAAGGATAAATCTACTGAGGGACATTTTCCTTTTTTATGTGTCTTCTTTTCGTCTTTAATTGAACACAAATTATTGATCTAATGAGTTTTGTTTATTCCGAGAATTCTTTCAGCAACTCCCAAGAAGTAGACTGTTTGTGCAATACCAAAAAGTGGAGCAATTACAATCATTCTGCAGAGACCGCCTTTGAAAAATGCTGTGATTCCTTCATGTTTAAATGTTTTACTATAAAAAAAGACGATGATAAAATTTTATTAATAATTTTAAAAAAATTTCTTACCTTATACAATCAGCAACGCCATTAAAAGCCATTTCTCCTTCAGCTTTTTTCAATGCTTGTAGTCTAGTCTTAATAACATCAAATGGATTGACAATTAAAGCAGCACTTGAACCAGCAGCACATCCTGATAAAAATGATACCCAAAATACTGCTTCACCACTTCCATCGCTTTTTCTTGGTCCAAATTGATTGAGAGTAGCAAATAATGGGAAATAAACAATTGAAAAGCTTACATCACGTAATGCTGTTGCACCAGTTCCTTTATAAAGACCAGAAATTCCTTTTTCTTTTAATAACTGCATTGTAATTTGTGTTGCTGATGTTTTTTGAACGGGCTTGCCAGCAAGTTTTGCTTGCATTGCAATTCGACCAGCGTCTTGCATTTGAATTTTCAATAACTCCATTGGAGTTGTAATAATAATTTGACAAAGACCTGCGAGACCTCCAGCTGCCATCTAAAAATAAAGAAATTTTTATTTCTAGAACTTCATAATTTTTATTTTTTCTTACCTGACGAGGAAGTGACAAAGAACCATCCCTAGCAGTTAAGTGATGTCTAAAAAAATCATTAGCAGCCAATTTGATTGCCTTTTCAGGAGTAATAAGAAGAATATTTACAGCTGAGCCTCGATACATGCCAAAATATCCTTCTGCTCGATAGGTCTTTTTAAAGCAGTCAAGCCTAAATGAAAAATTCAATATGAAATTATTTTTGAAAGTTTTTAAGAGTGTCAAATTATGATAAAGAATTAATTTTGATAATTTTCTAAAACAAGGTAAAAAATTTATTACACTTGCTATAGCAAACATGGAAAAATTCTAAAACGTTTTTAACAACTACTGAATAAAAATGAAGGTAAAGTGTTGACAGTAGATTTTTCATATTTTCCAACTTACATGTTTTTGTACATTTTCTCTCCATTTGGACCGATTTGTTGATTTTGTAAGCGTGTTTTTACTAAATCCAACGCTAAAAATAATGAACAATATTATGAGAATCATTAGAATAAAAAATATTTAAAGACAAAAAGTAAGCAAAAGTTACATAGATAAAAATCAGGCAGATTAAATTGAAAAGTCTTAAATCCAATGAAATTATATTGAACTTTGAACATTTCTTTGTAATCTGCCTCATTTTATCTATTGCATTAATTACAAAGTAGGAATAGACAAAACCTACAAAAGAAGATCCTTTTTTCCAACTTTAAAAAAAATAAAAATTTTGTGCCATTCAATTTACAGAATTCTTATGAAAATTTTTAGTGAAAATAAATTCTACAAAATGAAATTCTGTAGGTTGAACATTTTACAACAAAAAAAAATATTTTCAATATTTCAATAAATATTTTTTGTAATCCAATACTTACGGAAAACACAAGATACTCCGATAATTCCTACAAAAACAACAAAGAAAATTTTATCAATATAAGTCTGAAGTCGATGACACAATTTTGATGTGAGGAATTTTTGAAGTTTAATTTTTTTTTCTTTTTAATCAATTTTTAAGTGCTTTAGCTAAATCAATAATCTTTGATAATTTGTTGCTGGATTTTTGTAAAGAGATTTCTGAGTTAACAACAAGTTAAGTGTTCAATGGGTTATAAAAAGCGAGAATAAACAATTTTAAAATGTTGCATGTGAGGAAAATTTATTTCAGAGTTGTTAAAAATGTTAAACTTAATTCATTTGATTTTTGTTTGACAAATTTGACTCAAGTAAATTTTATTTGATTTTTACTCGTAAAACGATTTTGGACTCTGATAAAAATGATTAAAAATTATTTTTAAAGTTATTTTGTTTTAGCAACTCTGTTCAAACAAAAACAATAATCAATTTTTATTGGAGAAATGCCAATTTTTTTCTCTCGGTTTATTGAACATAAAAATTTCCACATTATTTATCTAAATTGCTCAATTTTAATCAATTTCATTAGCTTTGAAAATTATTTGCAAACTATTAAATTAAGAGCCTTTAAATATTGGTTTTATGTTTGACATTTATCAAAAAGAAACCGCGAGCTAATTATGTAATCAAAAAACAAGTTTAAAAAGGCAAATCTGAATTCTATGCATAAAATTTTAAAAGCTTCTAAAATATAAATTTACCTGCAATTCCTCCATTCATTATCTTTGGAGTCATACTATAATTATGTTGATTATTGATGACGACATTGTAAAACATAAACACGAACAACAACATTATTTATTTTTTTGACATCATCAAGTTTTGTTTGTTATACATAAAAATAGAAGAAAAAGAGTGTGTAAACATCGAATTAGCAATTTTTTCATTATTACGTCTATTTACATTGAATGTTATCATTTTGACATGTAAATTAAGAAAGCAAACTGAGCTCAAGATTGAGAATTATGTGAGAGATTTTGTATAAGAAAAAGAAGAAGATTTTTTGAATCAGCTGATTAATTATGTGAATTTTTAATTTAACATATTTAAACTAGATTACTGTGATAAATAAACAAGGAAAAAGGTGCGGAAACTCCGAGGACTTAATAGAATTTAGATATCTTAAGAGATCTCAAAAATCGTTAAGGTCCTTAGAAATCCAAAATTTTTCTAAAGATCGCAAAAAGTATTTATGGATTTTTAACAATCTATAGCAATTTTTAGTGATTTCAGAAGATTTTCTGAGATTTTGAACAAGAATCCGGAACGTTCCCGCACCTTGGTTAGGAATAGCTCTGTATATTTCTTTTATGAAAGTTTAATTTTAAAAAAATTACTTAAAATTTTAATAATGATGAAATCCTGTGCTATCTAAAAATTTAATAAGAATTTTTATTTCTAATGAAATTTTACACATATTTAAAATCAGCAATATCAAAATTAAGAGTCATTTAATTTTTTGAACTGTAACAATAATCTGAATGTACCACATAAGAATTATCAATAAGAAAATAAACCATGATATGAAAGTGTAATTTACTTAAAATATATTTGTCTTTACTGAACTAAAATGTTGGAAAATTGAATAAAAATAAGAAAAAAATTAATCATAGGAAAAAAACTGAAGTAATAAAAAAAAATTTAGTATGCAATTTGTCATAATTTTAAATTTTCTATAAAGTTTTACTATTAAATCAGTCATGATTGACAAATTATAATGACTATTTTATGAATAAATGATTTTAATAAACAAAAATCTATTTTTAAAATCTTGACAATGAAATTCATTCATAAAATTTCTTCTATTTATATTTTTTATCATTTCATTCAATTCAATATTTTTTCTCTTTTTTCTTCTTTAATTAATTTTTTCTTTCTCTTTATCTTAATCAGAATTCCATATAAATTAACTAGAACAACTGATTAAGATTATCAATCATATCAAATATCTCAAGTGCCCAGTAAATTACCCATCAATTGAGTAGATAAAAAAATCATTTATGTAAGAAGAAGCAAGCTAAAATACTTACGAAAATTCCTTTTGTGTCATTTTTAATTGATTTTTTTCTCTCCTTTTTTACTTTCAAAGAAATTTTCCTTTTAGTCTACTTTGATTGAACTTTTTAATGACTTTGCAGATCTTTTGATTGTGAAGAAAATTTTAAAAATTAAGGAAAAAATTCACTGCATATCGTCGAAGCTACTTCGAGACTAGAGTTGAAGAAGAATTATCAATGAGAAAAAAAAAATTATAAAAATTCTCTCACTCTCTGATATGACAGAAAAAAGATTATTTTTATGCAGGGTTGACACTACGATGATGATTTGTAAAAACTTTTGTTTTGATTTTCAATAAAAATTTTGCTATTTTCTAAAAGAATGAGAAAATGATTTTGAATAATTTCAAACTTTGAAATGTTTTTTAATCAAAAAATTAAAATTTTTGTACTTACACTGATTTTAACACTTTAAATAAAGAAAAATAAATTTAAAGTTTCTTTTGTTTAGTTTTTGAATCATGAAACTTATTTTTATACTTTGGTTTACCCTTTAATTTTTTTTGAAATTTAACGGTTTCTGTAACCCTGAGATTAAAAATAAGAACTTTGATATTTTTAAATAAAAAAATCAAAAAATTTAATATTTCTAAATTTTTCAAAAAAGAACGTTTGTTTATTTTGAAAAAAAAATTTTTTTATGCTTTTTTACTTTAATCAAAAATTATTCCAATAATAAAAAGAACAAATAATTTAAACTTTTACATATGTTGTCCATTAACCTTATTAATAAACAAGAATTTCAAAATTGTTGAAAGAAAGTTCTTGGCCGTAGTATGGAATAAATAGTTTGTTCAAACCAGGAATGACTTTTCCAATAATATTTTTTTCTTCATGTAATACTTTTCCGACAAAAACTCTTAAATTTTTTTCTCGACCAAATTCATAGGCATTTTCTGGAATGCCGCCAGGAAATGGAACCCATTTCACTAAAATGAAAATAAAAAAAATATTAAGTTTAAAGAAATATAATTTCTTATTTAAGTGCGGTTCTGAAAAAAGCTTTATAAACCCTTCAAAAGTGTTCATTTTATCTGAACCGCATTTTAATTCAAATAACTTACATTCTATGTTAGGATTCAAAAGTTCAACTTCAATAGTTTGTATAGCAATTTCTTTACCATGATAAGGTAAATAAATTGTGTTTGTCTCATAATTAAATTTTCCAATCACAAGATCACCATTATATTCCTTTCTTGCAACGAAAAATCTGTCATTGCCCTCCATTACAGTTATATGTCTTGCATCTCCTTCATGATAAAATAAACTCACAATCAGAATTAAAATTGAAATCTTCATTTTTTCAGGATATTTTTTATAATTTAATCAAGTTGACGATGAAACTATGACTGATTTTATAATCAGATGAATTGAACTTTTATAGTAAAACTTTTGTAAGAAAAATAAAAACGAGGTTAATTGCAATATTTCAATATGGTGAAATATTTTATATATTGTAAACTTAGTTATTAATGAAGTTTTATTTAGATTAGATTTTTTCTTGCTAATGCATTAAATTTGTTTGATTTTCTATATTTTATTATATGTTGGGATTTTCCAGAAATTTATATTTTCAATTAAAGTTCAATAAGTGGATTTTTAATTTTTAATTTAATTTATTTATAACTAGTTTCAATCAATTTAATAAACAAGATAGAAATTATGCAAATTGGCTTAAATTTTAATTTTTCATAATGATAAAAATAAAAAACAAATTTTCCATTACCAAAAAAAAAACTTTTCGTTTATTGCACACAGAAAGTAATTTAAAATACTTAATTTCAACTCATGCTAACTTGTAACTTTTTAAAATATTCCATATCAACTTGATTCAATGACGATACAAATTTATCCATAGATTTTTTAAAGTCATCTAAACCAACAGAAATTTTTTCAGCTGTCATTTGTTCTTCTTTACACTTACCAGCTTCAAAAGCTTTGACTTGTTTTCTAACAGCACTCAACCATGCATTTGAGCAAATTGAATACAAATCAGCACCAGTGACATCACATTTGACAAGTTCTGCAATTTTTCTCACACTAACTTCTTTTTTTAAATTAAATTTCCTTGTCAATGCTTTTAAAACCAATTCTTTATCATCAACACTTTGACATGGTCCAACATAGAGCATTTTATCAAACCTTCCTGGCCTCAATAATTGTTTATCAATCAAATCAGGTCGATTTGTTGCTCCAAGCACAAAAATTGGTTTCTTTGGATCATCATCAACTCCATCCATTTCACTTAATAATTGTGATACAACACGATCCATAACACCACCAGAATCACCGGCAACACCACGATTTGGTGCCAATGAATCAAGTTCATCAAGAAAAATTACTGCTGGTGCACAAGCTCTTGCTTTATTAAAAACTTCACGAACATTTTGCTCAGATTGACCCACATACATATTAAGCAGTTCTGGACCTTGCACAGAAATGAAGCTAAGATTGCATTCAGTTGCTACAGCTTTTGCAATTAAAGTTTTCCCAGTTCCGGGTGGACCAAAGAGTAAAATTCCTGATCTTTTCATATTTTTACCTCCTAATAAATGTGAATATTTCAATGGCAGACCAATGCTGTTTTGAATTTCAGTTTTTAAGTTTGCAAGACCTCCAATATCTTCCCATAAGACTTTTGGTATTTCTGGAGTTCCAATGCTGTCACTGAAGCATTTTTTGATGATCGATAATTGTTTTTTAAATTCATCCTCATTTAAAGATAAATTTGGTGAATAAAAAGATGATTCTGATGAACTTTGTGTTGATTCACGTAAATTTTGAATCGATCTTTGATAAAGAATTCTAAGGTCACCCAATATAAATCCTGTAGTTTGTTCTGCCATTGATTTAAGAATTTTCAAATCATTTTCTTTTGTTGCTTCTGGAATTTTATAATTTATGTAATTGTCAAGTTTTCCAATTTTTATCTTATAACAAAGTCGATCATAAATTTCACGTTGATGTTGCCAAAGCAGACATTTGAATCTTTCATTTTTATCTAATGGTTTCATTGTGATTGTTTCTAAGAAAATTTCAGATAAAATATTTTTTAATTCACAATTACTCAAGGCAATGACAATAATTGGAAGTTCACATTTGAAAATTTTAACAACTTCATTTTTGAAAAAATTTATGATTCTTTCATCTTCATGACCTTCATTATTGCGTCCAAAATATTCAAAATCATTTATGACCAACATGACAGGATTGCAGTTTGTAGCACGATGAAGAGTATAAAGAATTTTTTGTTCACTTGTTGAAGCCATTCCGGTCATCATTTCACAACATTCAGCAAAATAAATTTGTAGTCCAAAATGTGAAGCCAAAGATTGGACAATTTTTGTTTTTCCACTTCCGCGTTCACCTACTAAATTGAAAATTGGAAATATTTTGCGGCTTTTTAAGAATTTTGAATTTTCATCTTCTAAATAAGGCTGAATTGAAGATTTAAGTGAATTGAAAACTAAATCAAGTCCATAAGGATGAATTGTTTGATAATGCGATGAAAAATTGACACTTGGTAGACGACAATTAATAGTTGATGTTAAATTTAAAGTTGATAATTGATTTATAACAACTCCACAATTGTCAAAAAGATTTGTGCGTGATTCCAAATGAACGCATTTGAAATAGAGACGTTTTAACTTTGAAATTAGTGAAAAATTGTCACAAAAGATGAAATTTCCTAGTTCTTTTTCTGTTAGGTCAATTCTATAGAATGAAAAAATGAAGAAACTTTTGTGAAAGAGTCCTAAAATTTTAGTTCAAAATTTTAAAATTCATTCCTTACCTATAAGTGTGATTTCTATACAACAATCTTGGTTTCCTAAAGTATTCTCTTAGCACATCATCAATAAATGCATTTGGTACTTCATAAGGTGAATTGATCAAAAAAACATTGCATTTAGTTGCAATTGCAGGAATTTTTTGATTTTCTTTCAACATTGACAAATTCACAATTAAATCTTCATTTGTGGCCATCAATTTATGTTTGTCAACAAAATTCCAGTAAGAATTTTCTTTCATGAAAATTTTATTGATCGGAATATTGAGTGGAAAAACTTGATAAAGGTTCATGTTGGATTCAGCTGCTTTTGTGCTCTCGACAACTTCTTTAATGACTTTTTCTGCATGAGTCAAATTTGTTCGTTTGTTGAATTCACTAAGATGTAAATTTATGAAATTGACATCTTTTTGGTAAATGTAATAGTCAAAAACTCGACGATTGATGAAAATTGTATGATCAGATTGAATTTCATGATCACGACAGAGAAAGTCAAAATATTCATTTGGCACCGGCACAAGTTGAAAATTTAACTTTCGAGTATTAAATTTGAAGTCGAATTCTTGAAGAAATTTTACAATTAAGTAAACTGGAAAATAATAAGGTGGATATTTTGGATAATGAAGTTTGCAGACATAGAGTAATGTCCGTAACATCGAGGTCGAATGCATGCTATTTTTGGTTTTGTTTCTAAAAATAAAATTTGCAAAATATTTTAATGACATGTGACAAATTTATGGTTTCTTGTTGTATAACTTACTTATTGGCAAAAAAGACTAAAGTTCCCAATTTTTTATTTTGAATTAAATAATAACAATTTTAAAAATTAATACATAAAAATATGAAAATTATTTTTGGATTTTTAAAATTCTTTTGTTTTTATTTTTTTGTGTTATGATAAAAACAATTAAACTTTTTAAAAAAACCGTTGGTTTTGTGGTGAATATTGAACATAATTATTTTCATTAAAAGATAGCTTTGAGAAATTTTATTAATTGCAATTTGGTAAAAAAATCAAAATATTTTTAAATTTTGGAATGTCATTTTGTCAATTTTAGTAGTTTTCTTCAAAATATCGTATACCATAGAAAACATTTATAAAATATGATTTTTAAATCATAAGAAAAATCAAAATACCAATTTAAAAATTTTAAAATAAAAAAATGCGTGTGTGAAATTTATAAATTATTCCAGGGTTATTCACGTAGCTCAAAAATCTCAAGAAAGCGCAAAAAAGCGCAATAAAGTGCAACAAAAGCTCAAGAAGCTCAAAAAAGCGCACTGAAAGCGCTACGTAAATAACCCTGGAAATTATTATTTTTTTAACGAAATCAAAAAAAGTTTTTTAGTATAGTATAAAAATGAACACAACAAAATTTTGGTACAAAACAATTAATATCAGTCATTGAGCAACTTTTCAAGAATAAATACTTTATTTTAGTTTTATTATGTGAAAAATCAATAAAATGAAAATTTTAATTTTTATCATTTTGATTTCATCAACATTTTCATTAAATTCTAAGTTAGAACCATCACTGTATAATATATCTGCAATAACTACAGCATTATCAGATGTTATAAATAAATACATAGCTGAAGAAAATCTTTTACTTAACATATCAATTTTTGGAAATCAAACTGCATTAGAAAATGACATCATTGATAAAACACTTAGTAAAGTTAAGTACAAGTTAAGAATAGAACATATCAAAGAAAACGAAAACAAAAAACGTGGTGTTCAAAACTCATTATTTATCTTAGGTCAAGAATCATTTCTTGAAAACATTAATAAAAAACTCACGTTCATTCATCAAGCACCACAAAAGCATAAAATTTTTATTTATATAAAAAATTTAAAAGTTTTTGAAGTTGTTGATTTTTTATTTGAAATTAATCGTGAGAGACAAATTGATCATTTTTTATATTTTGTACATGATTTTGGTAACAAGATAGATTTGGTCACATATGAATGGTTTACTGAGACAAGATGTAACAATAAAACTAAAATAATCATCAATACTTTTGACAAACTTAAACTAAAATGGAAAAAACCACTAGAAAAATATGAAAAATTTCGAAATCTTCATGATTGCAAAATTGTTGCAATGCAATTTTCCTCTAGTTATAAAGATTCATTTAACAAAACTAAAGGACATGCTTTTGAAGTAGGGTTGGGAAAATGTGCGCACATATGCGCACATTTTCGCACATCGAATAAAAAAATATGCGCATATGTGCGCACATATGTGCGCACATGGGAAATTCAAAACATGAAAGATACGTTAAAAATTATTCCTTTTTTTTATGAAGTTTATTGTATTGCATGGAATTTGTTAGATCAAAAGCAATAATATTTTATAGAAAAGTAATTTATTAAAGATTTCAAATGTTATCTTCATCATAAAAAGCAAAATCATTAAAGATATCTTCAAAATTATCTAATTTCGATATCAAAGCATTATTTACATAAATCGAAATTAATTTATCAACTCTATTTGACGATAAACGATTGCGAAGTTTAGTATGAATAAATCCAAAAGATGACCAAACACGTTCTGCAGCTGCTGAAGATGCGACCATATCATATACATAATTTGCACAAATATATAATGTTGGAAACTGACTTTTTCCAAAAGCATTCCAGTATGCTTTTGGGTCCATTTGATATATCATTTCTTTCTTATTTTGTGATAAATTAGAGATCATATTAATAAATTTTGCAAATTCGTCATCTACTTTTTCAGCACTGTTAGGTGCCAACACTTCGACAATTTTTCTAATGTGTTCAATAATTTCCAACTTATCATTATCAATATAAAAACCATCAATACAATATTTTGGTGTGAGCATATAGGCTGCTTCCATTGATTCTGTTAGTATGAAATCCCAACGGTTTTTGACAAAACGCTGAATTGTGCGATCATGTTGAAAATGATTGTAGAGTTTACCAAAATAGTGATATACCATATTTAATTTAGCATCATCTG
>CM031382.1:10442984-10569278 GCA_018290095.1 Polypedilum vanderplanki
ATAATTCAGCGATTTATTAAGAAAAAGTAAACTCTTTTATAAAAATTAACTTAAAAAATTTACCTTAATAATTTTTAATTTTAGATTTAATTATTTCAAGGAATTTCCAGAAGTATGCAATATTATGGCAGAAAGTTCAATAAAAAAAGCAATCATTCTTTCCAATACAGGAATTGAAACATTTTACAAGGTTTGCAAAATGCAACCAGTTTTATTAAAGGAAAATTTGCTAACTTTACCAGTTGCAATGGTGACATTTCCAAACCATTTTTTATTTGATGTCATTAATGAACATACAATTTGGTTGGTACAAGCTGGAATTCCTCAATATTGGTTTCAATACCAGAATTGGTATTCATTTTTTCGCCATCATAAAATAGAAAGTGATGAACTAGAAAGTATCAATCTTGATAGTTTGAGTTTTGGATTTATAATTTGGCTTGCTACTTGCGGTATTTCATTGATAGTTTTTGCTATTGAAATTGGAATGTGGCAGAAAATTATAAATTTATGGACGCAGAAATGGCAAGCTGAAGATGATAACAAAAATAAAATCAAAAAATTGAAAGTAAAAACAAAATTAATTCATGTGAAACCAGCTGGTAATGATGAGAATTTTCTTAATAAAGTT
The DNA here is from genome assembly GCA_018290095.1 of Polypedilum vanderplanki. Lineage (NCBI taxonomy): Eukaryota > Metazoa > Arthropoda > Insecta > Diptera > Chironomidae > Polypedilum > Polypedilum vanderplanki. The sequence continues at coordinate 10,443,616 of CM031382.1, forward strand.
AGAAAACCTTAAGATTTCAATGCATTGAAAATTAAAAATTATTTTTTTTTGATGAAATTTTCATGATTGGACTAAAAGGCTCACTTTTTTAATTAATTTGTTGATTGCTAAAAATAATTTTTGATATTTAAAAATATTAAACAGTTTTTTATAAAATATCAATTTAATAGCATAATTTATAAATAATTTTTCAACTTTTAATAATTTTAAATGTATATCAACACACTTATTTAAATGTATATCGTCAACACTTAAATTTATTCTTTCACTCAATAACTTCAAAAAATTGTTCTCTAATGCAAATGATCTAAAAATAATTTTTTAAATTAAATTAAATTAAAGCCATCATTTCAACTCACTTAAAGCTAATAAATGCCAAACCGCTGTCACACATAATGAAAAATTAAAATTTAAGGCAGTTTGCATAGTTTCTATCTTGTTTATTAAATTGATTGAAACTAGTTATAAATAAATTAAATTAAAAAAATAAAAAAATCCACGTATCGAACTTTAATTGAAAATATAAATTTCTGGAAAATCCCAACATATAATAAAATATAGAAAATCAAACAAGTTTAATCATTAACAAGAAAATATCGCATCTAACTAAAATATAAAGTATTTCACCATATTGAAATATTGCAATTAACCTCGTTTTTATTTTTCTTACAAAAGTTTTACTATAAAAGTAGTTCAATTCATCTGATTGTAAAATCAGTCATAGTTTCATCGTCAACTTGATTTAATTATAAAAAAATCCTGAAAAAATGAAGATTTTCATTTTAATTCTCATTGTGAGTTTATTTTATCATGAAGGAGATGCAAGACATATAACTGTAATGGAGGGCAATGACAGATTTTTCGTTGCAAGAAAGGAATATAATGGTGATCTTGTGATTGGAAAATTTAATTATGAGACAAACACAATTTATTTACCTTATCATGGTAAAGAAATTGCTATACAAACTAGTGACGTTGAACTTTTGGATCCTATATCAGACTGTAAGTTATTTGAATTAAAATGCGGTTCAGATAAAATGAGACACTTTTGAAGGCTTTATAAAGTTTTTTCAGGACCGCACTTGAATTAAAAATTATACTTCTTTAAACTTAATATTTTTTTTATTTTCATTTTAGTGAAATGGGTTTCATTTCCTGGCGGCATTCCAGAAAATGCCTTTGAATTTGGTCGAGAAAAAAATTTAAGAGTTTTTGTTGGAAAAGTTTTACATGAAGGAAAAAATATTATTGGAAAAGTCATTCCTGGTTTGAACAAACTATTTATTCCATACTACGGCCAAGAACTTTCTTTCAACAATTTTGAAATTCTTGTTTATCAATAAGGTTGATGGACAACATATGTAAAAGTTTAAAACATTTGTTATTTTTATTATTGGAATAGTTTTTGATTAATGTTAAAAAGCATAAAAAAAATTATTTTTCAAAAAAATACAAACGTTCTTTTTTGAAAAATTTAGAAATTTTTAGCTTTTTTATTTCTTTTATTTCAAAATGTTAAATATTTTTAATGAAATATTGATTTAATAAAATAATTTATAAATAATTTTTATAACTTTTCAACTTTTAATAGTCTTAAATGTAAATCGTCAACACTTAAATTTATTCTTTCACTCAACAACTCCAAAAACTTTAAAAATTGATTAAAATCTAATGCAAATGATCTAAAAATAGTTTTTTAATTAAATAAATTAAAGCCTTCATTTCAACTCACTTAAAGTTAATAAATGCCAAACCGCTGTCACTTTTGCTGCATTCAAATGGCAACAGTTGTGCATCGAAAAGCCAATTATCAATTTGACTCAACGTTATGCCATCTCGACCAACTTTTTCGTGCCAATCTCTCAATTTCTCCCTTTGTTCTGCTGTCATGAAGTGACTTGAATATTTTTTTCTGTACTTATCAAAAAGCTCTTCCATGTTTTGACACGAAGAGTGAAAGAAACTCACTGAAATGAGATTGAAAAAAGTTTACTTGAAAAAAATTGTTCATTTGCGTGTGAAAAACTTTTCTCCTATTGAAAAATTATTTTTCGTTGCTAAGTGATGATTTTGAAATTTGTTGATAAAAATTTGTTGTGCCGTAGGTCAATACTGTGGCCTTGAAAGGTCAGGAAGAAATTTTTTTGATAAAATTTGAAAATTTTTCAAATTTAAACCAAAAGTTCCTTAAAAATTTTTGAAATATATTTGTAATAAAATTTAAATAATTTTTTAAAAAAAATTTATGATAAGCCAAAGTTGATCATCTTAAAAATTTTGTTTTATAGACAATTGAAAAAAAAATTAATATTTATTTCAAAAATAAAACACAAAACCAAATATTCTAAATTGTTGAAATAATTTGTTCGTTTTATTTTCAAAAAATATTTTCTCACCCCTGAAATTCCAAAACTCACCACAGTCTTTGATTTATGAGCTTAGAAAATCAACTAAGTTAAATTTTGAATCAAAATTTTCAACATTTTACGGAATTTCTCAATATTTTTAGTAATTTGATTAAATTATTAATTATTTTATTTATGTTCAGCTCTATTCATAGTCAGTTGACATTCTCTAATAATTAAATTATTCATAAAAAAACGTATGACTATAAAATTTACCAAGTTCCATTCCCCTCATCAGCTGACATCAAAACAAACAAAAATCACAACATTGAAAAGAAAATTTCCAAATTTAATCAAAAAATTCATAAAAAATCAACAAAAAAGTCATTTCAAAATGAATTTTCATCAAAATTTTACAATTAAAAATTGTTAAAAATAAAAACTTTCTAAAAATGAAAGCTAAAAAGCGTGGAAAATTTCAAAAAATAAACTTTTGTGCAATTTTTCATCTTTCAATTTTAATTTTTGTTTCAAAATTTAATAAAATTGAAGCAGTTGGTTCATGTGATAGAACAAGACAAGTTTTTGAAGGTGTGAATTATGGAGAAATCACTGATGGTCTCAATTCTAATTACACTCAAGTATGAAATAAAAATAAAAAATTTTAAAATTATTAATTTTATTTTCTTTTAAGGATTCTCATTGCGAATGGTTGATAAAAGCCGAAAATAGTTCACAATTTATTACATTAAAATTTCTATCACTTAAGACTGAATGTTCATATGACTATGTAAGTACAAAATTTAATTTTAAATTTATTTTATTAAAAATTTCTTTAATTTCTAGATTTTTATTTATGATGGAAATTCATATTCATCATCGCCATTACTCGGAAGTTTCAGTGGTCAAACTGATCCACAAGATATTACAGCAACTTCCGGTTTTATGCTCATACTTTTATACAGTGATACAAATTACAATCTTGATGGCTTCAGAGCGACATTTAGTATCACAAATTGTCTCAAAAATTGCTCATCAAATGGACTTTGTGTAAATCATAAATGTCATTGCAATTCTGATTATTCTGGCAATGATTGTAGTGTAAAAATTTGTAAAAATTGTGCAAATGAAAAATTATCATCGAATGAGTCACAATGGGTGTGGATAACACAAAATTATAATAGTTTCACACCGAGAACAGCACACATTGCTATTTATGATGATGTCACAGATGCTGTTTACACATTTGGTGGTTATGACTTAAATAATATACTTGGAAAATTAGAAATTTATCAGTTTAATGATAGCAAATGGATTGATGAAGATGAAAAAGAAATTTCAATTGGAATAAAAAATGACAATGATGAATTTTGGTTTAGAGATGCTCTACTGGCTCATGTCAATTCAAAAAGAAATAAAAGTAATTTAAATTTACATGAAAATGAAAAAATTCAAATCAGCTCAGAAAAGGCACAAAATAACCAAAGAAATTTAAAAAGTATTAATTATGAATCTCAAAAATTTAAACCATTACCTCGTTATGGACATGCTGCATGTAAATTTAAAGATTCTTTCTTAATTTATGGCGGTAAACTATATAATGGAAGTCTTTCAAATGAATTATGGATGTTCAACATATCAACAAAAATTTGGTCACTTAAAGCTAAAAATTCTTCTTTAATTCCACCAAAACTTACACGGCATACATTGACTTTTGTAAATTTTAATAATTTTATTTATCTTTTTGGTGGTTCTTTAAGTGATGGCGAATTTTCATCACAAATGTTTCGAATAAATTTAAATGATGAAAATGAACAATGGGAAGAAGTGAAACCAAGAGGTGGAAAATCTTTTGATTATCGAATTGTTGCTCATACAACTGTCTACCATAAATCTACAAAATCACTCATCATTTATGGTGGAATTATTGCTGGTGTTGCAAGATTTTCAAAACTATCTGATCGAATGTTTTCATTTAATCTCATGGACAATCATTGGAGTGAAATTTTTTATCCCAGAAAAGATTCAGTTCCAAGAGAAAGAGCATTTCATACAGCTGTAATTTATGGTGATTATATGATTATTTTTGGTGGTTATTCACATCGACATAATAAGGAAGAAATTTGCTATGACAATCAAATGTATTTGTACAATCTTATGTGTCATTTATGGGTTAATAAGGAAGTTCTTGGTGATCAAAAATACGGAAGAAAATTAGTAAGTTTTTAAATTGTAAAAAAATCAAATTAATAAAAAATTTAATATTTTTGTTTAGGATGAAACTCGCAACATTCGCTATCCAAAACGTCAAGGAGTTTTTGCTCACACTGCAATGCTTCGTCGTAACAATCAACTTTTAATTCATGGCGGTTATCATGGAAATGTCAATAATGATTTTCTTGCTTTCATCATTCCAAATATGACAGACTGTTCAGTTTATAAAACTTCATCAGAATGCATATCAAATCCAGCTTGTGGTTATTGCAGTTATGATAATATTTGCTATTATCGAACAATGTCAACTTGTTATACAAATTTACAAACAACTCGATGTCATGGAATTTGTCCAACACTTCGTGATTGTCGATCATGTTTGATACATGGAAATGATAACTGTAAATGGTGCGTTCAAACAGGAAAATGTAATAACAAAAGTGATCGTGATGCATGTGGTGAAGATGAAGGTTATGAACAACAAGGTGCTGAAATTGAAAACCAACTTGAATGTGCTGCAAAAGATCGTCCACCAGGATTAATTTATATGAAATATTTGCAACCCTATGACTTTAATAATCCTGATTATGTTGGATTAATAAATACAACGTCTGTTGAATTTAGCACAAGTACAGCACCAAGCATTGACAGCTCAAATAGTGGCGAAGTCATTGCAAGACTTCATGGTTATATTAAAACAGAAGTTAAAGGAGAAAATGTCAAAGTTTGTGGCAGTTATGCTGACATAAATTTAATTTTTGACAATCAAAATGTCATGAATTTTACAGCAGATCAAAATCTTTGTCAACCAACAAAAATCACAAGTCATAAAACTTTAATTGATTTGCAAGCAAGAAGACACAAACCGCAAGTTCATATTCATAGTAAAATTGGAATTCAAAGAAATTCTTCAAAGTCTTTTACAGCAGAGTTTTTGGAACCATTTAGTTTTGGTGATTGTGGAAATTATCAAAATTGCAGATATTGTTTAAGTGATTCAAGTTGTGGTTGGTGTGATATAACAAGAACGTGCATGTCTAGAGAAATTAATGAAACCAACTTATGTAGAGATCAAGAAAGCAATTACTGGCGATATCTTGTGACAAATTCAGATCAATGCATAAATTGTAGTAATTTTATTTCATGTCAATCGTGTGCAGCTGAAACATCATGTGAATGGTGGAATGAAGATACAAAATGTGAAAGACGTGGAAGATCATTAAATGGTGTAAAAGAAGTCAACGAATGTGCATCACCTTGCTATCAAAGAAATTCTTGTGAAAATTGCCTCAATGACAAAGGAAAATGTGTTTGGTGTCAAGAAACACAGCAATGTTTTAGTTTCAGTATTTATACAAGTGAATTTCAATTTGGACTGTGTCGTGAATGGATTGATCAATTGATTGTAAATGGTGCTGAAAGTTATGGACATCATCAGTGCAAATCATGTGGAATGTTTAAAAATTGTTCAACTTGTTTGAGAAGTTTGAATTGTGGATGGTGTTATATTGAAGAAAATCCTATTGAAGGTAATTTTTTAATGGAATTTGGTTAAAGTTTTTCATTTTCAAACAAATAAATTTATTCCTTTTTTTAATAATAAAACTTAGGTACATGTGTTGATGGTGATTTTAGTGGAACTTCAACTCAATGTTCTGTAGCTTTAAATACAACTGAAGTTGTAAAATATACTTATGCAGAATGTCCTGATCTTGATGAATGTATGCTAGATATTCATGATTGTCATCCAAATGCTGAATGTCATAATATCCCTGGTTCATATATGTAAGTAGAATTTTTCTAAAGAATAACATTTTTTTTTTTAAGAAGTTCTGTCAAATTATTCAGAAAAGAAAGAATTAGGGTTCAAACTTGCATGTTTTTTGTCAAGTTGATTTCAAGTTGACTTTCACAAAAATGTCACTGATTTATTCAGATTGAATTTAATCAATTAAAAAACATAGTAAATTAAAGAATCTTTGGCTTTCATACAAATTTGATGAATTTCAAATGATTTAAATAAAATCTAAATGAATAAAAGATATTTTTGTGTGAGTCAACTTGAAATCAACTTGACAAAAAAATATTGGCATATCAAGTACAAAATACATGCAAGTCCGAGTCCTAAATAATAACAAAATTCATTTATTTCTTCCTTATTTTTATAAGCAATTATTTTATAATTTTTTCATTTCATCTTTTTTTGCAGTTGTCAATGTCGAAAAGGTTTCCTAGGTGATGGAAAGAAAAAATGTGACAAAACTTGCGATGAAACTTGCATTCATGGTCGTTGTTCAAATTTTCCTGATTACAAATGCATTTGTGATTTAGGATGGACTGGTTCAGATTGTTCAGTTAATTGCAATTGCAATAATCATTCAACTTGTGAAAATGGCATCGGAATTTGTGACGAATGTCAAGGTTAAAAAGAAAGCTTCAATTTATTTTATTTAAAAAAGAATGGTTTTCAAAACTTTTCTAAAATTAAATTTTTTAATTCCAAAATTTTATACTTTCTGTCATTTCAGACTACACAGAAGGCCAGTACTGTGAAAAATGCAAATCAGGCAGTTTTGGCAATGCAACACAAACTGGCTGTCAACCATGTGAATGCAATGGTCATGCTGATAAATCTGCTGGAGTTTGTGACCAAAAAACTGGAAAATGTTTTTGCATTGACAACACAGAAGGTGAAAATTGTGAATTTTGTTCAAATGATTTCTATGGTGATCCAAAGTCAAATGGTCGATGTTATCTGCAATGCCAACCACGTGGAATGCTAAAGGAAGTAAAAGTTCAAGGAATTGGATCATTTAAAGGACAAAAGGAAATTTCTGAATGTCTTTGGTTATTAAAATTAAATTCATCAATTGCAAATGGAAGTTTGATCCAATTTGAAATTGAAGAAATGAAAATCGACTGTCATAGCAATGCAATTTTTATTTACAACAGCATTTCTGAATTCTCTGAGAACTTTGGGCATAAAAAACTTGTAAATGCTGTTTGTGGCAGTTCAAGTATTATCAGTGAGTCAAAAACTGGTGAAATGGCAATTTACTTCCAAAAAACAGCTCGTAGTGAAAATTTCAATGCTTTGGTTCACATTCGAAGTTGTCAGCTTGGAACTTGTGATTTTCCTTTCATATGCAATGGAACTCGCTGTACATGCCCAATTAATCGACGTGGTGCAAAATGTGAAATTGAAATTTGCAAGGGAAACTGTACAAATGGGTATTGTGACAAATCAACAAATCATTGTGTCTGTAATGAAGGTTTCACAGGTGATGACTGCTCATTGCAAGTTAAATCAAATTCAATTTACATGCGAGAACTTTTCAGTACACAAACAGTTGATAGAAACATGCATCATTTAAGGAAAACATTGCCAAGATTTGGAAATTCTGTCAATGCAGATCGTAGAGGATTTTTATGGATTTTTGGTGGTTTTTCTTTGACTAATGGAGCATTAAATGACATAAGACAATTTGATACAAAAAATCACACTTGGGTTCAAGTTACAGTCGATGGAACTGCCTCAAAAATGCCGTTAGGTCGATTTTTTCATGCATCAGAAATTAAAGCTCAATCAATTTACATTCATGGTGGATTAAGTAATGACTTTGAGGTATTGAGCGATTTTTGGGAATTCAATATTCATGAACAGCGATGGATTGAAGTTGAAAATGATAAAAATCCAGGTCATCTTGCTGGTCATACAATGAATTTAGTTAAAGATGGTGACAATGAAATATTGATAATTATTGGCGGATATCGAAAGGAAAATTATGGAAATCTAGACAAACAACATGGAAATGACATTGAAATTTTACATAGTGATGAAAGTAACGAAAATGATGAAAGTGAAGAAAATTTTGATGAAAAATTAAAAAGAAAAATTGAAGAAAATGAAAATTTCAGTAAGACAATGAAAAATGGAAGATTTTTGAGACAAATTGAGAAATATGAAAATTCTAGTGTGAAATTTCATGAAGATTTGACTGGAAAATTTTATGAAGATTCAGTTGACAAAATTCAAAATGTTCGTGAAAATTCTAATGACAAAATTTACGAAGATTCAAGAAAATTCAATAAAATTGAAGATCTAAAAGATAAATTTAAAAATCTTCGAAAATATCGAAGTATAAAAGCTTCAAAAAATCCAATAATTTATCAATTTAATTTTGAAAAGAAATCTTGGTCAAATTTGGAAGTTTTTGGTAATCCACCATCAATGATGTTTGGTCATACAACTTCCTATCACATTCAATCACAAGTTCTTTATATTTTTGGTGGCTATCAAGTCATAAACGGAAAACTTCAAATATCAAAAAAACTTTATACACTCAGAAAACTCAACGAAACTTGGTCATGGAACTCTTTGCCAATTTTCAATGAACTCAATCGACCTGAAGAAAATTTACCACGTGCAAGATTTTTGCATTCTTCAATTTCATTTCAAAATTTCTTAGCAATTCATGGTGGAGAAAATTTTCCATTTAATAGTTCAGATTTTCTCAATGCTTATGTTTACAAATGTAATTCTTACATAAGATTGACTGATGGTATTGAAATTTTTGGAAATTTACCAAATTTTGCTCATTCTCAAGCTGTGGCTGTGGACAATGATGATTTTTATATAGTTGGTGGAATTTCAACACATTTTAGTATTCACATTGTGACAATTCCAACTGACATTTGTCAACTTTTTAGTTTATCAAAACATGCATGTCGTTCAAATCGTGGTTGCTCTTTTGCCACTACAACAACAAATTCAGTGCGTTCAACTGAATGTTTTTCAAGTGATCAAAAAGAAACTAAAAAAAGTGAATTGACATCAACTGCTTTTAACTGGGGTTCAATGTGTGATGAAGGACTTTTAAGTACAAGAAATTGCACAAGTTTTACAACATGTGATGATTGTGCAACAATTTTTCCATATGAAAGTGCATCAACTTGCAAATGGAGCAGTAATAAAAAATGTTATGTTGAAAAAAGACCAAAAAATGAAACTGAAATTCAAAAATGTGAAGCTGGAAATTTTAATAATTTTACAATTGGAAACTGCATGACTTTCAATGACTGCAAAGAATGTTTGGCTGATGAAAATAATTCAACTTGTGTTTGGTCATCAAAAATTAATCGATGCATTGATGACTCAATGACGCCATTATTATGTGCTGGTGCAATTTGTGGAGCAAATTTAGTGAAAAATTCTGAATGTCCAGTCAAATGTGAATCGCTTTCAATGTGCAGTCAATGTTTATCAAATAGCGATTGTGGTTGGTGTGCAAGTGAAGGAAATGGTGAAGGAAAATGCATGCAAGGAAATGTCAATCATTCTTATGAAAAATGCAATAACACTTGGCATTATTTGACATGTCCAGCTGAAGATGAATGTCAAAATAATCATCATAATTGTGATGCAATTAGTGAAAAATGTGAAGACCTTGAAAATGGATTTAGATGCGTCTGTGCAGAAGGATTCAAAATTGAAGGTCAAAAATGCACACCAATTTGCAATCAAGGATGTGTTTTTGGTACTTGCATTCATCCAGACAAATGTCAATGTGATTTTGGCTATGTTGGGTCAAATTGTTCAATTGCATGCAATTGCTCTGGCCATAGTGATTGTGAAGGACCTGATAAACTTGATGTTTGCCTGAAATGCATGAATAACACTCGTGGTGATCAATGTGAAAAATGTGAGCGATTTTATGTACAGAGAAATGGAAAATGTGAAAGTTGCAACAGTTTTTGTCATGGTCACAGTGATGTCTGTGTTGGATCAGATTTAAGAGATTTTAATGGAACTGTTGATGAGCTTAGAGAAATAATTGTTGAAGGACCAACTGCTGATGATGCTGTTTGTTTAGGTTGTGGCAACTTTACAACTGAACGGCGTTGTGATTCTTGTATTGGTGGATATTTTAGAGGAACTACTAATTTAAATGATGCTTGTAGAGTTTGTATGTAAGTATAAAATCGTTAAATAATTTATAAATTTTTTGAAACTAATTTTCTACAGTTTTTTCGATAAATTTTTTTATTTTTTTAATTAAAATTATTTCTACAAGTTTCGTTAAACATTTTTACAAAAATTTTGTAAAAATTTTGTACTAGTTTTGTAGAAATTTTTTACAAAAGTTTTGAAGAATTTTTTTACAAAAGTTGTAGACATTTTGTTCAAGTTTGTAGAAATTTCTTACAAGTTTCAGTAAAAAAAGATTATCCTTACAAAACTTTCGTTAAATTTTAAAATTTTTTAAAATCACAAAAAAGCTTTTTGATATATTTTTTAATATTCAAATTTATTCAAGGTGCAACGGCCATGGTGACACTTGTGATCCTGTAACTGGTGAAAAATGCAACTGTGGCAACAACACTGAATCAGATCACACATGTCCTGCAGCAAGTAGCAAAAGTGATAAAAATTCCATTCAAGTTTTTCACTGTTATAATTCACAATGTGCAAAATGTCGTGAGTCATACAGTGGACATCCTAAAAATGGTCATCAATGTTACAAACACATTACAATTGAATCAAGAATGTGCATAAATGAAGCAAAAGCATTTGATGAATGTGAACATAGTTTAGATCCTGGAAAAATGCAATTTTTTGTCATTCAACCTGTGAGTTTTAGAAAATAATTTTGATAATTTTTTTACTGAAAACATTTTTATGCTTTTAGCGTTTTATGAATGTTGATATTCGAATAATAATTGATGTAACAGAAGGAGAAATTGATTTGCAAATGATCAACAATGATGACTCTTTTGTTGTTTTTACAAATCAATCAACTGGTGATCATGAAATTCTCCTTGATAGTAAATATCAATGGATTCAAGATGATGGTGATGGAATAAGTGAAAATTTAAACATTACACCACTCGTAACATCAAGTAAAAGAACTTTTGACAATGCAGGTCAACAACAATCAACTTCATCGCAAGTTTTTCGTGTTGTTGATAAAGTTGCTGGCGATGCTTTAGCAACACACATAACATTGAGACAAGCAAATATGTTATTGCGTGTTTTTGGAATGAAAAATCGTCTTGTTATTACACTTCCACAAAATATACATAATCTCAGCGGTACACGATTTTTCGTTGCCATTCGTGCAGTTGCTCATGCAAAAATGACAAGTGGAATTGTTTACTTTCGACAGGATCAGCTGCATATCGATCTGTTTGTATTTTTTTCAGTATTTTTCTCTTGTTTCTTTTTGTTCTTGGCTGTTTGTGTTGTGATATGGAAAGCAAAGCAGGCTGATGATTTAAGAAGAGCTAGGTGAGTTTGGAAAAATATAAAAAAATTTCGAATTCAAAATTTTGTTTCTTTTCAGACAACGCCATGTAGTTGAAATGTTCAATATGGCACAACGTCCTTATTCCTCAGTTATGCTCGATGTAAGTCGTGAGCTACCAACAGAATCTCAAAATTCACCAAAGACTCGACAAAAGACAAAGCTGGCAAATAATTATGTTCCGGTTGCACTTGAGACAACATCCGACAACATTGCGGCTGTATGTACAGTATTTATAAGACTTCCAGAAACAAAACAGCGTAGAAGACCTGTTTGTCTTGGCTCAACTTTAATAAGTGCACCGAAACAGAATATTTTTCTTAATAAACCACAAGCAAGAATTGCACAGCATAATGTTTAGATAAAAAGACAATTTTTAATTGTTAATTTATAAGAGAGAAAAATATTGAATATTTGTTTAGAAAATTAATTTATAATAAAAAGAAATTTTGTAAATATTTAAAGAAACTATGAATTTATTTCATAAAATTTTTCAGATTTTTATACTTTGATAATTTTCAGGACTAAGTCAAAGTTGACTAATAATTTTTAGGAATTTTATTTGTTTCTTCATAATATTAAATTAACAAAAATGTAAGACCGTCAATCAAGATAATTTAAGGTTACTCAGATAATAATAATTTGAAGAAATATTCTTCTGTCGAAAATGTAAAATTCAAGGTTATTCATGTAAGGCTTTTCGTCCGCTTTTTTGAGCTTTTCTAAGCTTTTCTTCGCTTTTTCGAGCTTATTCCACTTTTTTGCTTTTTTTGCTTATTTCTTGTACAATTTCATTAAAAATTCAAATCTTTTTATTCAATAAAAAAACGTTGGAAAAAATTTCTTCAAAAAAAGTTTTTAGTGTCAACATTTTTTTTTAGCTTCTTCGATATATGGCTGTATTTTTTGAAGTATTTTTTCTCGAGCAAATAATATAACGTCGAGGTAATCAATTTGTTTAGCTAAATTAATATGACGAAAGTATTCAAGCATACAATCCTTTTTCTCAGGGATGTCTCGATTTAAATAATATTTGGCAACATTATAAACTGAGGTATCTATTAGAAATAATTTTAATAATTAATAAAATTTAATACAAAATGGTAATAGCAAAAAATAAAATTTATATTTACCAAAAAGTCCAGATTGTGCATGATTTGAAGATAATACAATAATTAATAAAAAGAACCAAATGAGCTTGCTAAAAATTTTTAAGAAGATTTTTTTTTGTCTCAAGATTTTCAATTTTTTTGTTAAAATTTTTCTTACATCATTTTTAATTAAAATTTTTTTTAACAATGTGAAATTTCAAATAATTTATGATGATTCAAAAACCATTTACAAAGTAGTTCTTTCCGTTGAAATTTTTGAAATACACTAAAACAATAAAAAAACAGTTTATTTTTTTCAGGTTGGAAAATGAGTTAGTTTATTATCACATCTGTTATTTGCCTTCGTCATGACCAGGCTATTTAAAAAAATAACATATTTTGAATTAAGTTGGAAAGAGTTTTTAAAATTAAAATGAAATAACTTCAGATATCAAATATTTAAGTTTTTGCTAATTTTTAGAAAATTTTTAGAAAATTTTACAAAATCTTATGCTTCTATTTGTGCACATGTAAGGATTAATTTCAAATCTATGTAAACATGAAAAAAATCTGTCAGTTGAGGGAAATAAAAAATCTACTGACAAATATTTGCAAAAAATTCAGAACTATTAAATTTTTATGTCTTTGATTTTGATGATTATTTTTTTTGAAATTCTTTCCGAAATTTTCTTTTTATTTGCTCAACGCCAATTATTTATTTTGGTATTTTTAGATCATCAAAGAATTTTGAAAAAGCTGCAACATTTGCATAAACACCTAAAATTTAATTTCATAAGTAATTTTGAATTTTACAAATGTTCATGCTAATAAATTTGAACTTGATTACCTGGATAGTGAGAAAGTCCACAACTAGAAAGAAAAAAGTAAAAAAAAGAAAAAAGTAAATAAATGAAAGAATAAATTATTTTTCAAGTATAACATACTCACGACCCCAAGAAACAACACCAATTTGAACATCATTTTGAATCAGCGGTGCTCCAGAATCACCTTGACATGAGTCTAGAAATTTAAATATGTTTTAAAAATTAAGTCTATTTCTTATGTTTTACACTTGGGATAACAGGGATAAATTTGAAGAAAAATTTTCATTTTGATTTTTATCAGATGAAGAAACGATTAAAAAACAAAATTTTTTTACCTTTACCATCACCATTAGCACATAACATTCGAGTAGTTATTGCGTATCCATATGCTTTTCGACAAACTCGTTTATCAACAATGAACACAGTGGCATCGAGTAATTCGTTTGAAACTCTTCCTTGAAAAGACGTTTCACCCCATCCCCTGAAATTCATAAGATTAAAATAACCATTGACAAATGATAATAAATTCAAATTTGATTTAAAAAAAAACTTATACTTACGCAACTTTTGCTGATGATCCGCTTTTTGGTGGTTTTGTCCTTCGAAGTCGAATAGGACGAATATTTACATTTTCAGAAAGTTCAAGAACTGCTATATCGTAATCATCAGTAATTAAGTCATATCGTGGATGTATTTTAATTTTCTTCAAAGAAATCACTTTTCCGCCTTTTCCATAAAAAGTTGAATTCACACGAACAGTGATTTTGCTTTTTGAAACACCATATACACCTGAAAATAAAAGCACTTTGTGATTAATCGCAAAAAACATTTAACTATTTTTTACTGAATTGATTTTTAAAAAAAACATCAATTATTACTTTGAAATTGTTTGTCGTTGTCTTAAATTAAAAAAGAAATTCACTTGTTTATGTTTTAACTTTTCAACAGGATATTTTTTGAAAAGAACTTTTTATCAGTTAGCTTAAATATTTATCGTAAATTACTTTCACGCCAACGGCATGAAATTATTAGTTTTTTTTCGTTAAAATTAGACATTTTATTTTTAAAAAAAATTGAAAAAGTTGCTTTAAAATTTTAATGAATTTACTTACAATGAGCTGCTGTTAGTACATGTTTTTCCGAAATTAAAGAACCTACAAAAAATATCAATTCTTTTATTTAAATATGTTTTGGAAAATACAAAATATACCTGCGCATCTAACAGAATAGCCATAAATATGAAGGAATATTTGAATGATGTAAAGAATTCATTTGCAAATTTTTTTTTGAGTAAATTTAAAGTAAATATTTGAAAATTTTTAAATTATCTACCTGTAATAAGGGTTATTAATTTTCTCTAATGATACAATGTAAGGATATTTTTCAATAGACGATTTTGTTCCATCAACAATTTTCTCCGACATGTTTGATGCTAAAAGAATTGAAATATTTAATGGTTTGAGTTCGCATTCATCACAAATAATAAAAGACAAATTAAATCAAAAAGGAAGCAAAAATTACAACTTTCCTTATTGAAATCAGAGTTGTTATAAATAAATTTTTTCTTATAGGCGTTTTTTTATAGGCCGCTTGTGGTTTCGCCTATAACAATTCTGATTTGAAAATATTCGACTTAATTCAAGGCCTGAAAACTTTTTGATCCGAGTCTGATTTTTTTGATCCAAGTTTGATTTTTTTTGATCCGAGATCAAACTGGGATCAAAAAAATCAAACAAGAATTAAAAAAATCAAACTCAAATAAAAAAAAATTCAAAAACTTGGATCAAAGAGTTCTCAGGCCTTGACTTAATTTTTAAAAGAAATAGTTTGAAAATTTTTTGAGAAGAATTTTTTCAATTTAAAAAGTTTGTTGCACAAATTTAATAATTTTATGTTTCTTCACTAAGTTTATTATTTTAAATTTATAAAACTTAAGTTGTCACAAATATTTTATTAAAACATAAAACATTTTTAAACAAAAGACACAATTTTTAATAAAAATTATATTTTAAATTTGTTTAGAAATTTTACCTCCAGTTACAAAACATTGGAAAAATTTTAAAATCATTAGACACAAAACAATAGAAATAAACTTCATTTTAGTTTTGCAATTAATTTAAATAAAAATTATTTTTGAATTGTATCACAATAAAATTCTTTTGAAATTTCACAATAATGTGAATTGAAATTGTATCAAATTTCATAAGAGAGTTCACTTAAAATCGACCGTCACTAACAATATGCAAATGATAAATGAAATAGTTATTGAAATGAAACTGTAAAAGGGTTAAAAGAATTTTCTTCCAGTTTTGGAAGATGTTTTAATAAAACAAAGTGAAAAATGAAACGTATGAATTATGTTTGATGATTAGTTTTCATTTTTATACTGAAGAAAATTTTTGTATTATTTTACATAAATTATCCAACTGTTTAGAATCTTGAAAAGAAGTTGAAAGTATTTAATTTGACACTGCATACTTAGAAATGTTTAGATTAAGATTTTTTTTCTTTTAATTCTCTTTACGAACAATTCTAAAATAGTGATGGCCAACATGTGTGTCATAAGAAAGTTTCAGGTGTGCTGCGAAAAAATTTAATCCCACATTCCGGTAGAAAATATTCAAAACTAAACAATTTGATTTATTTTACTGCGAAATTTTTTTTACTTTCAAGAGTCCCGCGGAAAATTTTCAGTTCTAAAATGAGCTGTGACTCAAAAAACGTTCACCATCACTGTTCTAAATTGTTGTATGAATTTTTTATTCTATTTATCTTTTTAGGTTTGCTTGTTATAAATGTATGCTAAAAATATGCAAGCATGACAAAAGTACAAAATAACTAATAACTTCCTAGGACTTTTTGACTTATATAAAAAAATGAATCTTATGAAAGAATTTTTTCCGATGGTTTCATGTTTCAAAAATATGTCATTGACTCATTATTATTAATTTTTTTTTCACTATAATTTTTTTAAAATAAACAATTGAATAAACAGTGCAATGAGAAATAAAGAAAGACAGATGAGAAGCTAAATCATCAAATTTCACTGAAATTTATTTGATCTGCGATGTTGTCAAGGTAAATTCTAGAATGTACTACAATGATTTTTATGGTTTAAGCATAATTTTGTTGTCAAACATTTAAAAAAGGAGTAAAATTTGAAAACAGGTCAATTACACGGCAGACAATCAGCAGAAAAATTTTATAGGCAAAAAAAAAGTTTAAAATTTATAAGCTGGTTTTCATTGGGTGAGTGACCAACATCCGTGAAATTTCTCAGACATTTTTCAGAAATTTTTCGAAAGTTTTTTAAAAAATCAAAAAAAATTATTTATTTTCTATTCAAATTTGCCAATGATTATTGTGCCTTTACACAGCTAAATTTTTATTTAGGGGTTTCACTTCTAGCAAATCATAAAAAAAAAATATTTTTTTATCAAAATCTGAACTGACTCAATTGTTGTTATTCATCAAAGTTTTATCAGTCATTCATACAAACTTCATCATTTAAATTTTTACATTTTATTCAGTTGTTCATTTTTATTTGAAACATAAAAATAGTTGGACGTAAAAATGAGTAAATTGACAGATTTCACTGACGATTTTCTTCTTTTGAAATATCCAAATATAGCCAGGGATGAGGAAATTGAAATTTTCGATATTGATGGATTTATTTGCCTTTCATTTAAAACAATTAGTGATCCAATTCAATTAACTACTGATTCTGTCGATGGCCAAGCTCAAAGTTTAAAAAGTTATGATTTATTTGAGAGAAGAAAGACAACAGGAAACATTGACACTCGAATGTGGAATTTTAAATCCGCTTCATTGAAGAGAGTTTCAAAAAACTACGAAAATTTCACAACAGCAAATCTCAAAGATTTCTTAATACACAAGAAATTTTTTGATAAAGTCACAGGAATTTTTCTTGGTAATTCAAAAGAGAAAGCTGTGGAAAAATCTGCAAGTCTTGGAATTGAAAATTTTCTCACTGGAAATTTAAATGAAGCAAAAAGACTTTTCAATTGTGCTTATAAAAATTCTGATATCAACAGTGAAACTGAAAAGCATTATAAAGACTTATTGGATATCACAAAATTAGTCATTGAAGCTGATGACGATTTGAACAGAAAAAAATTTAGTAATTGTGTGATTAACATGCAAAATGCTTACATTGATTGTAATCATCCAGAAATGAAAATGAAAATCGCAGAAATACGAAATGAAAAAGCTGAAAAGTTTTTTAAAATGGCTGAAAATTATGCAAGTGAAGGAAATGAAAAAGTTGCAATGGAATTTTATAAATTGACTTACAAAATTTGTACACCAGATCATCCCAGAAAGGATGACTTTAAAAAGAAAATTGTTGATTAATTAAAGTTTTTATTGTGATGATTAAAATATGAATAAAATTCTGAATTTTTTATACATGAAATTGATGACAAATTTTGTTTCTATGAGAGTCTTTTTTTCTATTAGAGTCTGACTCTAAATTTAATGATGATAATTCTGATTTAATAGGAAATTTTTGTTAATCAAATTAATCAAAACCTCAAAAATTATTAATCATTGCATTTTACTTAATTTTTGTAATTTCCTCTAAAAGTTTCATGCAATAAATTTTATTGTATAAAAACTTGTGTCTTTTATTTTACTTTTAACTTTCATAATAAAGAAAATCTAAATTTATTTACATAATTGATTAAAAAAGTAAAAGAAAAATCAAAATCTTGTGTCAACTTTAAAATTTTCAACCCATAAAAGTATGGCTCATATTTCTGATTTCACTGAAGATTACATAAAATCAACATTTCCAAATTTCATCAATTCTCAAGGAATAGAAATTTTCGACTTTGAAGATTTTATTTGCTTAGAATTTCAAATTATTGTTGAAAAAACAGCAAATTTTCTTCCAACTAAAAATTTCTTTAAACCAATTTTTAATTTTTTCATAAAACCAAAATTAGAGCAAAAATCTTACAAAAGATATTTTTATGAAATTAAATTTTTTGACAAAGTGACTGGGAAATTTTTGGGTTCATCAAAAGATGAAGCTGTGAAAAATTTAGTAAATTTTGGAAATGATGAGTTCGTGAAAAGAAATTTTAAAGAAGCTTTGAGACTTTTAGAAACTGCATTCAGAAATTCAGAAGATGGAAGCAAAGAAGCAAAAATTTATCGAGAATTAGTTGAAATTACAAGAACAGCGATTGAAGCTGAAAAGGATTTGGTTGAAAAATTACGACATTCATTATGAGTAAAAAAATGGAATTGAAATTAAAAAAATTTAACCAACTGACAAATTTGTGAGGGAAATTTAAAAATCCTCTTATAAACTCATAAGATTTAATAAATCATAATTTTAAAAAAATTAAATTTATTCACTGATATTTAAAATTAAAATATTGTTCATGAAAATTCTGCTGCAATGCATCTGGTGGTGGACGAGTTTCAGAAAGTAAAAGTGTTGACGATTTTTGTATTTATATACTTTGTGATGAAAATCCTGATGCCACACCTGGTATTAAAAATAAAAATATGCTCTTTTGTGATGGTAAGTTTTTTTTTTCATTTTATATATGATAGTAATTTTTTTATTTAATTTTTATCGTGCAGGAAATTTATCTTCAGTGGAAATCGAAAAATGTGTAAAAATTATTATTGAAACAAAAGTTTTAAACCATGTTCGAAATGACAAAAAAGTCAAATTCGGTTACAGTAGAAATGGAAACTTTCAAAAGCGTATGAGTGACTATGATTATGACAAGAAGATAAAATATGAAAAAACATCAAACATTGATGAATATATTTTGATTACTAGTGGTGAATTCATAGAATTTGGGAACAAAAGTTTTTTACTGACTCCAAATGATATCAGAAAGTTTGAATTGATGTTTATTTCTCAATTTTGGTTTCTTGATTACAAACGTTTTTCTCATTTGCTTCTTAATAATAATGGTGGTGGTGGTGATATTGGAATAACAAAAAAAGAAAATGATTCAGTAAATGAAAAAGGTGAAATTACAAGAGAGGATTCTCTAATATATTTAAGAGTTGCACAAAGTGGCTCAACGGAAGATGTCAGAAAAATGATGAAAGATATTAAAATAGTGGACTGATTTTTTATGGTTTATCAAAAGAGGAGAAATTAAAATGAATAAAATAAATTTTTTAAAAAAATATAATAAAATTTTCATATTTATGACACAAAACTTTTATAAAATTTAAAAACGATCATTTGCATAATACAAATTTAATCAATAAAAAATAATTCTAGTACAATAATTTCAATGTAATTGTTTTATAAACAAATTTAATTGTAAACAATTTTCGACATTTAAAATTGTGATAAGAAGAAAAAAATTCATTTTAGTTGTAAAATTAAATTGAAACTAATAAAAAATGAAAAATTTTATTTTTATGTCATATTTATTATTCATAATGTTGGTAATTTCAAACTGTGTACTTGCAGGTACAAAACAGGAAATAAAATATTTAAAATTTTATGAATCTTTTTATAGAAATTTCACAAAATTGCCTAAAAAAATCTGTCTGTTATTTTAGATCTATCATTCTACACAGAAAGCAATCTCAGGAATACACTAAAAGAAAATTATTATGAAAATTCTCTAAAAATTACTGACAATGGAGAAATAACGACTGTAACATTCGATAGAGTTGATGAATCTGTCGATGCTATTTCATGTGTCTTGATTGGTGCTGGAAGTGGGGCAGCATCAGGAGCTTTATTTGGAACTGCTGCTGGATTTGGAGTTGGAACAGCTGTTGGAGGTTTTGGTGGTTTAATTGTTGGCGCGATTGCTGGAGGTTCTATGTGCCCAGAGAAAAAAAAGATGACAATAAATTTTGATAACAAAACTGGACAAAAAATTGAATAAAAAATATTTTATGTTTTCTACATTTTAATAAATTATTGAAAAATAAATTAAACCATTTTGAACTGTTTAAAAAGAATTACATAAGAAGAAATTAGTTTTGGTTGAAAGCAGAAGTACATGCCTAAAAAATAGCAAAAAAACTACGAAAAACTACAAAAAATTATAAAAAACCACAAAAGAGTATAGAAGACTATAAAAGACCATAAAAGACAGAACAACTGAAAATAGCTACGAGACAGCGAGAATCGACTCAATGAACTACAAAACGCTGCAAAAACTAAGAAAAGTCATCAATAAAAATCTCTTGAATACCCCTGGAGTTGAAAAAGTTCTATCATCAAATTTCTACGATTTTTATTTTTTTGTAAAAAAAGCGTCAGGCTTTTTTAAAATTACGTCATTTTGCATAGGTCAAGGTTAAAGTACTCCAGTTGAAAAAGCTTTTTCGTGCAGTTGAAGTTCCTTTTCCTTAGCATCAGTGCAAACATTCCTATTAACTGCTTATTTTCTTGTTTTCTATTGATGAACAAGCTACAAAAAAAATTTTTGACAAAATATTTTTTTCGATCCAAAATTATAGCAATTTGTCATCAAAAGCCATTGAATTTCCAAGAATTTATTAACAACAACTTTGAAACTGGAACTATGTTTATATTTATTCTTTTTATTTTGATATTCATAAATATTTCTGATGTTCTTATCATATTCTTTTTTCAATGAAATGGCGAAATTGGTGATGGTGAAATTCAAAAATTTTTACTAACTAAGAAATAAAATAAAAATCACCAAATATTTAAATTCAAATTCAGTCTTATTCATGAAGTAATAATTGAAGCATCAAAAAGTGTTTATTTTTAGTAAAAGTGCAAATATTTAACAGATAATAAAATGTGGAAAAGTTGCTTAATTTTATTTTTAATATTCTCGGTCTTAAAAACGTGTGCTTCTAAAGGTTTTAATTTTTGCAGTTTTGAATTTTTAATAAATTTTTAAAAAGAAAAAAAAACTTTTTCCAACAGAAGACGCATCGTTTTATACTGAAAATAACTTGAGAAATAAATATGGAGACGACTACTATCACAATTCTTTAAAAACCACAGTCACTGGATCGAGAAAAACAATAACATTTGATACAAAAGACAGATCAGCTAATATTGTACCAAGTGTTTTAGGTGGAACTGGAGCCGGAGCAGCAGCAGGAGCTGCAATTGGATCTGCAATAGTTCCATTGATTGGTACAGTCATTGGAGGTTTTTTGGGTGCAACTGTTGGTGCAGTAACTGGAAGTGTAGTTAGTGGAGAATTTCCAAAGAAAAAAACGCATACACTTTATTTTGATATTGGTAATTGAACAATTTGTATGTGTTATAAAAATCTTATTCAAAATAATTTATTTTAGGCACTGATATTATAGGTGGAACACCAACTTCTATTTCCAATCATCCTTATATTGTTTCTTTACGATACAATGGCAACCATGTCTGTGGAGGTAAACTTTTCATTAAATCAATCAATTTAAACTTATTTTTATTTAATTTTCTTCAATAGGTTCAATAGTCGATGATAACAAAATAGTTACAGCAGCTCATTGTAAAAATATAATAATTATTTATAAAAAATTGCTAAAAAATTAGTACATTTTATTAATTTAACATAGGTTTAGAAGACAATGATCATACAAAATATACTGTTCGAGTTGGGTCGACTTATATAGATCAAGGTGGTTCCATATTTCAAATAATTCGCATTCGTAAACATCATTCGTATAATCCAATCACTTATGATTATGATGTTGCTGTAGTTGAAACTTTTTTTATTCTTACTGGTGGCATTGCTCAAAGAATTTCATTAACAATTTCAGAACCACAATATAGTTCTTATTTAACTGCAGCGTAAGCATTCAATTTTATAAGTAAACACATGAATAAATTATGAATTTTCAGTGGTTGGGGTATGACAGATTATCTACCAGGATCAAATGAATTATTGGAAGTTTCCATACAATATGTTAATAGAGAAATTTGTAACACCTACTATCCATCTAGAATAACTGAAAGAATGATATGTGCAGGATTATTAGGCAAAGGTAATTTTAAAAAACTTTGAATTAATTTTTAATAATCAAATGTTTTCATAGGTGCGTGCCGTGGTGATTCTGGTGGGCCCCTTGTTCAAAATGGAATTCTTTATGGTATTGTTTCATGGGGTAGCAGGTAAGACTATTTTATATTCAATTTAAATTGATTTGAATGCTGACAATATTTATTTAAAATAAAAATTTTATTCTTTTTATAGTAACAGATGTTCAAAAATATCTCCGGGTAATTATTAACCATAAATAGTATAAAAATAATCAAGAATATTTTTAAAATATAAAATATCAAGAGAAAATTCACCCAGATAGAAGAAGAAAAAATTATATAGAATCCGCCCACCAAAATCATAAATTCTTCTTCTGACCACTGGACAAAAGTTTGTTTAGTAATTGGAAAAAAATTTTGTCCGGGTGATGAAGTTCAAAAAATAAAAAAATGTTAAAAAATATGGAAAAATTAAATCTTTTTATACAAAATTATTGGCGGACAGATAAATTTTTACATTAAAATATAGACATTATTTCTACCTGGGTATTCAAAGAAAAATAATTGATTTTATTTTACAAACTTTTTTATACCCATTTTAGATGTTTATGCAAACGTTGCTGACTTACATAATTGGATAATTGCTGCAAAGTTTCATGAAAATATCAATAAAAACTTATCAACATTCTAGATTTTTAGACAATTAAACAAAAATGTGTTTTAAGTTTGAAATAACTCTCAACCTAAAAAAATTTTTTTGATGGATTAACTGGTCATCAAGTCATTTTCTTTCTATGATTTTCACTTTCCTAGTTAAAATAGTCAAATTCAGCTTGCCAAGTTTTACAATAGTTTTTTGAAAAATTCACACAACATTGTAAAAAAACAAGAATCCAAATCATGTCAAGATGAGAAATTTTTTTTTGCAAAATAAATAAAATTTAAAACCTGTTAAAAATATTTGCCACCTAATGAATGCAATATGACATTCTCTTTTTTTCTAATGAGTTTTTTGCTTGAAATCCGTAACAATCAAGTTGCGTTTATGGCAGTCAATAAACTTTGTCTTTACCAACATATTATTGCTTTTAAAATAGTTCAATTTTAATTAGAGTTTTAATTATTTTTTTACAAAATTCAGATCATAATATGCTGTGCTATTGACACTAAAAATAGCTTTTTAAGATATCAGCTAGTAATAAAATTGGAACTATGTTCTTAAAAGTTTACAGATCAAAAATTCTATTTTTTTAAAAAATTTTAATACTAAGAAATTCACAAACTAGAACATTTTTATTCTTTAAAAATTTTCTACAGTCGACTTTCATAAGTAGAAAAATAATTCTAAATATCTATACACATAAATAATTACAGCCCGCTCTAGTCTAGACAGTCAATCGTTAAAAAATTTCATAAATAACTAACATTTATCTAAGTTGTGCGTGTGTCTGCAAAGTAAAATGAAATAATAATAATGAAATTGTGCGGCGTTTAACAATAATCATTGATGATTAATGTGCTGATTATCTCTGACACTCAAAAGAAAGTAATTTCTCAATTTTCAACATTTGTACAACCAACAACAGTGAAAAATTTCACTAAAATTGATATTTCATTGTATCGATTTCACACGGTCAAGAAAAGAGTTTGGCAAAAGGTTCATAATCACATTTTAATCGGTACCGGTGTGAAAAAAGTGTGTATAGATAGTAAAGACTAAAGAGTGAGAAAAAATTCACTAAAACACATGCCCAAAATGTATTTAATACCATTAAAAGTCTCTTACAATATATTCAAACGGAATATCGGCTTTTGGAAGTTGAAAGAAACAAAAAAATTTTTTTTCTTTTTGATTTTTTTTACTTTCAGTCACTCAACAAGTTTCGACGAGATCAATACTTTTTATTCGATGACAGTTAAACGCGTAGCTAACAAGTTATTTTCTTTAATAATTTAACTTTCAATTGCAACAAGAAAAAAAAATTCTGTTTAATTGAAGATTCAAGATTTTCAAGGTAAAGACATTTAAGAAAAAAATTTGCTTGCTTAAAGTGATAAGATTGAAAACTTAACTTTAACCAGAAAATAAAAAATTTGTAAAAATGTTGGAAATTTTTAATTGTTGTTGAAATTTTTTGTAAATAATTAAATTTAATTATTGCTGATTAAACTTATATAATCTTTCCTAAATTATTTATAAAACATTGAACAATAATTCAAACCCATAAATTTCATAAATGCTAAAAGCATAAAATTTGAAAGAATTTTTTTTTATAAAATTTTACAAAATCTTTCAATTTTCTTAACTTCCGCATAATTTTTCAAAGGAAGAATTTTCAAAAATATTTAAATAACACTAATATATAAGCAATATTTAAGAATTTTCGTTAATGACCACAGAGTAACCATTGAAAATCAAAAAAATTACATCAAAAAAAAATTTTTGTAAATTTGATGCATTTTTGAAAAAATTCAAACCCCTTAATTATGGGGATTATAAATATTTATCATCTAAACCATTTAGTAAACATCATTGTCGGAAAGTTTTCATTGGAATTTTTTGCAAAATATTCCAGAACAGCATTTTCTGCATGTTTCTGTCTACTTGTCAATATGTTTTTATTCAACATAGCGCTCTGTAGCTACTTTAAATTTTTACTGCTAAATAAAGATTTTAAATTCATATTTATCCAAACTACAAGTGATTACTATAGAAGAATTAAAAATTATGTACTTTTTTTAAGTTTATCAATTAAATTTAACATTTTTCAAATATTTAAATTTTCTTTCAAAAAATCACTTTTTCAAAATTTTAACTTTTACGTAATTTCTGAAATTGAATTTTAATTTTATTCGTTAAATTAAAAATTAATGATTGATAATGTTTTGAAAATTTAAATTTCTTATCCTTTTCGGCATCTTTAAGTTTTTAATGTCTTCACCTTGATAATTAATTTCAATTAAAAGATTTTACCGTTGTGTCAACATCAAGATCATATATGAAATTTTTTCCCATTAAAAAAAACTTGTGAGAAAGAAATAAGCCTCAATAGTCGCAAATCAGCAGAAGTAAAAAAGCAAAGATCATCAAAAAAGTAAAAAAAACTCGTTCAATAAATGCACAAAAAAGTTTTAAAATTATAATCTCAAAATGATGTCATCATCGCTATCTTCTGCTACTACCATCATCAATATCACTCAAGATGAAAAGAATTTGCAACAAGAGAAATGTGATGAACATAAAAACAGGTTCCAACATTCATGCAACAATCAACATTTGATATTAAACAATGAAAAAAACATCAGCAAATGTAAAATTAATGTTAATAGTGAGATGAACAGCAACATGAGTTCAGTCTCAACATATCCATCATCGGATGCAGATGGAAGTTTCTTAAGTCATCCACGGCATATTTTAAAAATTGAAATTTCACCAACAACTATAAGAAAAAATTCAAATTTTATTGCAAGTGATAAAAAATTAAATCAAAAAATGTCGATTATGTCAAATAATAAAGAATCAATTTATAAAAATGTTACAATCATACAGCAACAGCCAATAAGTGATGAATGTGATTTTGATGAAAATTTAAGTGACGATCAAAAACTTGTGTTAAATGTAACATGCAGAAAGAATGAAGTAATTCGCAATTGTGAAAACGGAAGTGTTCGGCTTAAAGTAATGAGTAGTGGTCAATGTTCACCAGAATATTGTTGTGGTGGCGATGATCATTTAGATAGTGGTACATGCAGTGATGTTGAAGTCAATGCATTATGCGATCAAGGAAAGATTTTGACAACTTCTGATTCGCCACCGCCATTGCCACCAAAAGGACTTAAGAAAAAACCCATAAAATTGAGTGAAAGCACATGCAGTGATGCATCAAGTGCATCATCTTCATCTGACTCAATGCAATATCAAAATCAATTAATTTCACCTCATTTAATAAGATCTATAAATAATAATAATAATAATAAATCAATAACAATGATTAATGGTGAAGAATCAAATATTATTTCATTCTTGCCACGATCACTTCTTCATGATATTCGTACTCATACAATGAAATCATTTTTAAGAAATGAACTGTTAAGCAATGATGATGATGACGAAGATAATGAAGAAGATTCAGAACAGAATGAAAGCAGTGCAGAAGAAACAAATTATTGTGACATTGTGACATACAGTAGTGAAAAAAATGATGATAAACTTTTATCAGACTTTTATGATGATGATAAATTTTATAAATTTCATATTAATGAAAATTCTTCATCAATTGATAATGAAGGTCAAAATGAAGAAAGTGATGAAAGTTTTGCTGGTTATAAAGATTTGTTAAGCACAACATCGACAATTAAGAGCGAAAAAGGCACAATTCGTGGTGTTAAGAATCGAGTTCGTAATGGAATTGCGACATTCTTGCAGATGCAACAAACAACCGTTAAGGTATGTGTGTCACACTTACTCTGATATTTTTTCTTTCTTTTCTTAGAACTTGACTGTTGTTCTCATTTGACTTTATTTAAAACAAGTTACTGATAATTTACTTCAGTGATGATCAACCTATTTATTATGACACGTTGATCTATAAGTAGCTATTTGAAAATCATTATAATAATTGAGTTGTCTTTGAATTTTTGACACGTGCTTTTAAGTTAAATAAATACATATTAAATTCTGACAAAATTATTACAATAGGTAAATTTAAACAAAGTAGCTTCATGCTTATTAACTTGATTAAAAGCAAAGCTTCATCTCAAATGATAAATTAGATTCTTTTTAATATTCCTTGAATTTTTATTCGAAAAACCACAATTTAAAGCTTTAATTTTTTTCAAAATAAATCAAAATTTTTCTAAATTCATATCACAGTTTCTATTTAAATAATTTATTTTAATAACTTTTCATTCTATAGAAGAAAATTATAATTTTTTAAAGTATCTCAACATAAAAAGGTTAAACATCACTGACTAAAAATAAACAACGGAATTTCTGCAAGCATATAGAAGCATAAAGTTGCTCTATTGTGACATGGTTTCTAAAAAATTGCCTAAAATAGAGTTTAAAATTACTCTACAATTATCTCAATCAGTGAAATGAAGTGGATGCTTTAAAATTGCTCTTACTTTTCTTCATTGCTTCCTAAACTTATTATTTTCACTCTAACATGTGTGTATTTTTACATTTGAGCAAATTATTGTTGATTGAATTGAAAGAAAGAAAGAAATTATTCAAAGTAAGTAGCAGAAAGATGGAAGTGAGATGCATTGAAAGCAAAAATAGAAAAAAATGATTGTGTATAATTAATTTCTTAATTCAATTTCTCTTCTCTTTTTTCTTACAAAAGTTACTCCAAAAAAATATTTTTAATTTATTTAATAAAAGACAGCAAAGAGTAGAAAAAGAGATGAAAATGGGACAAAACATTCTCCACTTTAACTTGCTTACTTACTTGCTTGCTTAATAACAAATACAGTTATGTCTTTCAATTCTGCTATTTCATTTTTTTTCTTCTAAAAGTTTATTTCATTAACCTCTCTACATACTTACATTCACTATAACTTGCTATCTATACAACAAATTATTTAGATCATAGATCGAACATGAGCAATAGCTATCTTGCAACAAATGAAAAAAAGAAATGAACTAGAAAATTGCAAACAATCATCAACATTTCATTCGAGAAAATACTGCAACGGCAGTTGATCATTTTCATTTCAATTTCAATCAAAGACAAAGAAATCTAATGTCAGTCGATTGTTAAGTGCATGCTGTTGTTGTCAGTCAGAGAAAGAGAAAACTTGCAGTTTCCTGAAATATTCGGATATGCACAAGATTATTATTCTACGCACTTTCTAATAAAGATAGATAGAAATTTTCACTAAAGTTTTAATTTTTTATACATTTAGGGTATTTTATGGAAAAATTTGAAAATTATTCATTATTCTAGTAAAGTTCTGAATATTCTAGTAAAAAATTGACAACTGATGCCAAAGGTTATCAAGTTTATCAAAAATCTAACTAAATTACCAAAAGTTCAAAAACCTTGACTGATTATTTTGTCCACAGCTTTTTTAAATAAATTTTTTCTTAACTTCTTTTGTTCATGAGATTAAAAAATTTCTATTTTAGCACTTCAAAGAATTTTCAAAATTTCTTATTGCTAAGATTTGGAAAAAGAACATAATTCTAATAAAAAAGAATCTCATGGCATCCCACAGCTTTTGCCAGAGTATTCATCAATGTGTTGTAGTTTAGAGATCATTAACTTAAATCAATACTAACTGTTACTTTCTTTTAAAAAAAAACAGTCAAAAACTGATAAGTAACTAACAAATTATACAACATAACTTTCATCTTTTTTTAAATTCTTTTGTTAGTTACTAAATGGTGATCAATTGTCGATACTTCATTGAGATGATGAATAATCAATTGTCAAATTCATGAAAAATGAGCCAAAACTACGTGATGGTGTCGTTTTCCTCACTTTGTATTTGCTTTTTAAAAAAACTTCCGAATTTTTACTTCCTCTTTTACACACTCTTTTACTTTTTATTTTTATTTGGTTTTTTTCATTTCACTTTTCATTATCAAACCACAACAATCGTGAGACCTTATTATTCATTTATTATTAAGCAATAAGACAATTCTCATTCACTTCATCACTGATTAACTTTTTAAAATTGAGGAAATTTCTTTTATCTACCATAACACATTTATTAAATGTAAATGATTGATTCATTTTTAAAGAAATGGAATTTAGATTTTTTCTTTTTATTTAATGAATTTAGTAATTTTGAATACATTTTTAAAAGATAATTAGGGATATCTTTATTATTAATTTTATTATAATTAATTAATTTCTTCCTGAGATAAAATTTTCAAAAACCATTATATAAAAACCTGGATTTCTAACAGGTGATTTTAAATCTGTTTAATTCCATTTTTATCAATTAGTAATTTTTCATCTCGTTCCTATTAGAAATTGTTTCTTGTTGTTGCTTTTAAAATATTTTTTTTTAATATTTTAAAATGCTAAAAACATGGATTAGGTATTGATAAAAATTGTGTAAAAATAATTAAAAGTTAAAATACACCAATTGACGGTTCATAGTCATTCAAACGACAATTTTGTCTAATTGTATGCGGTTAACCACGGATTTTCAGATTTTTTCCAAAAAAATATCGGTTGGCTGACAATGAGCTCAAATGATTAAAATATATTGACTTAAAAGATAAATATTTTCAGCAATGATAGCTTAGGTAAAATAATAGTTTAAGTAGGATTATTACTACATTAAAAGTTGTCTGTCGATAGTTTTATAGTTTGGATATTTAACCGGAATTCAATGAATATGAATTGGAATTTTGCTCACACAAGACATCGAAAAGTCTTTCCTTTTTATTCAAATGAATGTTATTAAAAGTGAGAATAATCAATTAATTGTAAACATAGTTAGAAATTTTTTCTAAAAGTGTTCAGCATTTATTAAATTATTATTAGTTAACACAAGGCAATTTTTCATAATATTCATATAAACTTCGTCTAGATTCTATTTAAAATATAAATGACCTCAAAATTTTAATTCAAAAGGCAATTTATTAAATAAAAATTATGAACGATGAAAGACAAATTTCATAACAATTAAGCTTTAAAATTGAGAGCAAATTAAAAACATCAAGTAGTGTGGACTCTATCAAAAATCCATCAAATTATGAAAAAATTCATTGAATTATCGAAAAAGTATCAAAATAACAAACTTTTTATTAAACAAAATTTTTACAAAGAAAAGATCAAGGGGTGGGAACTTTGATAATTTTCATGAAGTAGGCGTTGGAAAAATTTCATTTTCCAGGCTACTTCATGCAAATTATCAAAAATCCCTTACAAATTTTTGATACTTTTTTGCAAGGCCTGAGAACTTTTTTGATTATTTTTTTGATTATTCGCATCAAGTTACCTTTTTTTTCGAAAAAATAAAAAAAATCAAGACTGGACTTTTACAAAAATAGCAATAGTTTCTATACAGTATTTGAAAGCCACAAAATACATTTTGATTCCTGTTTCTTTTGGCCATAGCTTTCTTTAAAGCTATTAAGATAATTTTTAGGACTTATAGAAAAAGAGAAAAACGCATAATCAAAATAATCAAAATAATCAAAAAATAATCAAAATAATCAAAAAATAATCAAAATAATCAAAATAATCAAAAATAATCAAAAAATAATCAAAATAATCAAAAATAATCAAAAAATAATCAAAATAATCAAAGAGTTCTCACGCCTTGCTTTTTTGTTAATTTGATACTTTTTTTTGATAATTTTTTGATAAGTTCACAACCCTTGGTTTCATATAAAATTTTTGATTATCAATGGTTACTTTGTTGCCATTATTAAGAGTTTTCACATCTTGAAAAAAAAGTATTATTTTCCAATTTAATTTCTTACATTTCAAAGTAAAATAGTAAAAGACTAAAAACGCAATATATTTAATCAAAACTAAACATTTTTTTAAATCAAACTCAAATATGAAATCAGTAGTATTTTCCATAAAAGTTAAAAAAAAAAAAAAACAAATCTTTTATTGCTTTCTTCTTAAATTATTACAAAATCAATTACTTACAGTTTTTGTATGCTTAAATTTGATGTTTTTGGTTTGTGTGGTTTTTAAAATTGAAATTAAAGTGAAGTAAATAGTAAAAAATATTCAAAAAATGCTTTCAGACTTTCACTTGGCAAATTTATTTAAATACCTCATAAATTTGTAGATTTATTTTGAGATTTTTTTAACAACAGTTGCTTGAACTTCTTGACATTCTCACTGAAATTAATTTAAATTTTATTAATTAGCTTCTTTGAGAAAGTGAGATGATACAAAATGAGAAAAAGCTACTTATGCTTAATTGCAAGTCAAACAACATTGTAAAGTTGTCAAACAATTTAAATTCTTCCATTTTATTAATTTCACTTGAATGCAAAAAAAATGTTAAAATCGAAAGCTTAAACTTCAATGATAGTTTGGAATTTTAATCATGATTTTTGTCTGTTTTGAGTCGAATTTGTTATTGATAGTTTGCAAACAAATTTTTGAAATGTGCCACAATAAAATTTCCATCAATCGATGAGAACGTGAAATTTATAATAATCAAAAAAAAAATTATGATTCAAAAAAATTTCCATTTCAATTAATGAATTTTAATTTGAGTTAAACGAGTAAAATGAAGAGAAAAGAGTAAAGTGGGCAAGCAAACAGACAGCAACATCTGAAAGAAAGAAAGAAGAACAATTTGACCTGCTTTCTTTTTCCATCTCGCTTAACACTTAACAAAAATGCTTAAAAATATTTTTTTCTCACCTACGTTTGTGACGCACACAATAACAATAGCAAAATATTTTAAATAACCAAAATTAATTTTTTATTTTGAATTTTTGTTCAAAATTTTTCTTATTGAAAAATGTAAATAAAGAAGTAACAGTTTAAAATTCATTTAGCAACATCTTCATTTATTCGGCAATTTTATCAGATGTCTGATGCCGCAACAGCATCTTTCTCTTTTTATTCTTCTTTTTTTTCATGTGTTTTTACCGTTCATAACAGTCATCATTTGTAGTGTGTGATCATAAAGCAGCAGTGAAAAAAGATGTATCAAAAAATTGATGTTGTTTTTGTGATATCACAATATCAATGTTGAATTTTCATGGTTCTTATGCAATGAATGCAATTATAGCAGTTCATGCACTTATCTCACATGTTTTAATCTCTTCTTTTTTGTTCATTTATAATTCATAAGAGTAATAACATTCAAAAGAAAGCTGATGTTGTTGTTAAGCTAGTTAATTAGAGTGGAACACAAAAAAAATTATAGATTTATCTCAACTTCAATGATATGCTTGTATTTTGGAAAAAAAAGTATTTTTGACTATCATTATTTCATTGACCGGCATGTACTGACATAAACACCAGAAAGGTTTCATGCTATCTTCATCTACGTAAGATTTGTTATACAAATGCCAATCATGTGTAAACATTATGACATGACATATTTGCATGCTTTTTGTGTCACGATTCTTTTTTTAAAAAATTTTACCAAGGATTGACATCTCAATCAAAAAATATCAAAAATTTGTATAGTTTTTTGATAATTTGCATGAAGTAGTCTGAAAATGGTTTTTGTAACGCCTACTTTATGAAAATATTAAATTTGAGTTTTACTTTTTGTCACCACTTGAGTTTTAATTTTCTAAATTCTAAAAATTAATATTGGATTTTTTTATACTTTACAAATAAATAATCACGAATTTCTTTTACTTTTTTAGTATGCTGTGATTGAAAAGAAAATTTACATCATTAGCCCGCATTAGTTATAATTTTGATGACATCTTCATCCACGCGTCAGAAAATTTCAATATATGATATGTCTATATTTTGACTTTCAAATTTTATGTTTCATGCTTTTGTGCCCATAATGGTTGTAGGACATTTATTATGTTTTTATTTAATATTTTTTGGAAATTTCTAATAATTATATGCATGATCAATTGTTTTGGTTGAATTCTGTCAGAATTAAGTAAACAACGATAACTTAATTGTAAGATCTTTTTACTTTGTATCGTCATTAATTAAAATTATTCAAGCTAACTAATGAAATTTAAATTACAACCCTTTTTAAAGATAATAATTTAATCTAGAAAATATTAAACTTTGATAGAATAGTAAAGAATTGAAAAGATTTATTACCAAATGATTAAACATGTTGACATTTTATGAATTTCTAATATAATCATACTTTTGTTTCTATTTCAGAATTTCAAGGAAAAAGATGGAGGAAAAATAGTTTTGTATACAACAAGTATGGGAATAGTTCGATCAACGTATGCAAAATGTAAAAGTGTGAAGCAAATTCTTCGTACATTGATGGTGAAATTTGAAGAACGAGATGTTTTTATGAGTATAAATTATCAACAAGAAATTCGTGATAGAATGCAAACTGATGACATCGATGTGCCGCAATTATTTGTTGATGGACATTACATAGGTGTAAGTGCTCATTGTCATTGAAACAATTCTTGACATTTATGCTCATTAATTAAATATTTTTGGTGAGCATTGAAAAACAAAAAACTCAATGCATGACATGACACGCGACAAACAATGCTTAACCAAAAAACAATTTAGTCATGCCTAGTTACAATTAACTGCCAATTAGCCGCTTTGCACACATATTGCAGCAATAGTTCATTGTGTCAGTTTACTGTATGAGAATTTCACAGTTTTTAAACCATTGCTAAATGCTCTTCACTGATAATTTTTTACATAATATTTTGCATTCTTTTATGTGTGTCAATATTATTTGTTAGATAACTGTCTATTTCAGTATAATTAAGAAATTCTTTTATTTTTTGCAACCGCAAACTCAATGTTATCATAAGACTAACTGTTTCTAAGCAACAACTGTGATAATATCGATCATAACAGTTCTAATGTAATTATTTCTATTTAACAGAATGCTGATCAAGTGGAACGACTTAATGAGACTGGCGAACTAAGAGTCATGCTGAAATCATACAAGGTAAATCAAAATTTATTTCCTCTTAACAATAATTTTGTGATTTATTTGCTATTTTTAGAGTCTTGATTCTTTGGTGACATGCAATATCTGTCAAGGATATAAAATGCTGCCTTGTCCTTCATGCTGTGGTTCTAAA
The DNA here is from genome assembly GCA_018290095.1 of Polypedilum vanderplanki. Taxonomy (NCBI): domain Eukaryota; kingdom Metazoa; phylum Arthropoda; class Insecta; order Diptera; family Chironomidae; genus Polypedilum; species Polypedilum vanderplanki. The sequence continues at coordinate 10,478,081 of CM031382.1, forward strand.
AAATCTATTCATCGAAATAATTTTACTGCCGAATTCATTGCCCTCAAATGTGTGAATTGCGATGAAGTTGGCTTAGTCAAATGTTATAACTGTGTTTAGTAAAATGCAATAAAATTTCTTTTAGAATTTTGTAAAATATGAACTATTTCACTTAGAGTTGTTGTTGAACTATTGGTCAGAGTTGGTACTTGACCTAACCTACTTCGGTTGGGCTTTTCATGTAACATCTTTTTTATTTGAAAAGTAATTAAAATAATACCTAATTTTACAACTCTATTTTTGACCATGAGTCAGTAAAAACCTAAAAATAATCGAAAATAAAAATTCCTTTCCATACAACTCTGTAAATTGTTTTATTGTGAATAGAATCAAAATTTTTCTTCTTTCCGTTTTATGATTTAACTGTGTAGATCTTATGTATATGTACTTATATACGGTTAATATTTGAATAAAGAAAATTTAAAAATAGAAAATTAAATTTAACATTTGCTTGCTGCCAATTAGCTTTTTTGAAATCTTCATTTCAGATAATCATTAAAAATACATTACAGATGGAAGAGAAAAAATTTCTTTTGGTTCTTTTTGATTTCTATGAATTATTTTTAAATATGGTTCGGACTTCTATGCATGCTTTACTTGATATGCACATATTTTTGTCAAGTTGATTTCAAGTTGACTTACACAAAACTGTTTGTAATTTTTTCAGATTGAATTCAATTAAAATCTATAATAAATTAAAGAATCATTGACTTTCATACAAATTTGTTGGATTTCAAATGAATGAATTAAAATCTACACAGTCAAGTTTGAATCCACCACGGCGGATCCGCCATGGCGGACTGAATTAGTCCGCCGTTTTTTGAGCGGCGGACCAAATTAGTCCGCCGTTTTTTCCGATGGCGGACAAAAAAAAGTCCGCCAAAATTTTTCAGTCCGCCATAAAAATTTTCGGCGGACTAATTTGGTCCGCCACTTTTTTTTGGTGGCGGACTAAAAAATTTTTCAAAGTCCGCCGTTTGAAAAAATGGCGGACTAATTTAGTCCGCCGTTTTTTTTCATGGCGGACTGAAAAAATCCGCCAAAAATTTTTTGGTCCACCACTTTTTTTGGCGGCGGACTAAAAAAAAATTTTCAAAGTCCGCCACTTTTTAAGACAGCGGACTGATTTAGTCCGCCATTTTTTTTCATGGCGGACTAAAATTTTTTCAAAGTCCGCCAAAAAATTTTTCGGTCCACCACTTTTTTTTTCGGCGGACTAAAATTTTTTTCGAAGTCCGCTGAAAATTTTTTGGCGTACTAAAAAAGTCCGCCGTCAAAATCCGCCGTAGAAGAAAATATCGAAAAACGGCGGATTTTGGCGAAAATTTTATATGTAAAATCCGCCGCAAAATCCGCCGTTTTTAAAAAAATGGTCCGCCGCCTAAGCAAATATATATATGGACGGCGGACTGAAACTTGACTGTGTAAATGAATAAAAAACATTTTTGTGCAAGTCAACTTGAAATCAAGTTAACAAAAAATATGCGCAAATCAAGTAAAATATGCAAACCCTAGAATAAACTTTCACTTTCGTGGTAAGAATTAAAAAGAATGGTTTATTAAATTTAGTTTTTTTAGATGCATCAAAAACACAAGCAATATTCACGGGAAGAAAAGTTTATCAAAAATAAATTAAAAAGAAATAATTCAGAAAGGATTTTTTTGTTTTCTCGTCTATTGGTTGTAATAAAGTAAGAGTACAAACATCTATTTGAAAATTTAACAAACTGAAAAAAATTTAGCATACAAACAAATAAATTTTAATTTACACAATGAGAATATGTGACAAACAGACAATTTTTACCTGTGATAGCACACTTTTTTTGATTCCTTAAGGAAAAGCTATTGAAGAAATATTGAATTCCAAAAAAATTTTCAAAAAATTTCAATTTATTAAAATTATTATTCGTCACTTTTGTCAGTAGCCAAATTGTCTATTATTTCACTATTTTCAGTAGTTGTAGTAATATAAACTTTAACGAAATATGGCGGAATTGTTGTTGATATCCTTCCATATCTGTTTATAATTCCGTTGATTTTTTTATGAACATCCAAAAGTGCTATAGGTGCTTCTTGTAATACAATTCCAAAAGTTCCATTTTCAAATTGTGCAGGAATTTGCATCATTAATTTATAAGGTGGTTCAGGAGTTGTTGTTGTTCTTATAGTTGTTGTAGTAGTTTCAAGAGGAAATGTAAAAGATTCAGTTGACCATCTTGAATTAATATATTTTAAATCATCATATTCTGTTGTTCTGTCTATTGTTGTTTCAAAAATGTCATATTTTCCAATTAATTTTAGTAAAAAGATATGAACTTTTGCACCAATTGAAAGTGGTTTTTTTGTTGTTAAAATATAAGATTGTGACTCATTTAAAATAAATAAAATATTGAATAGCACGAATATTTTCATTATTAATTGATATTTAATAATTGAACCATAAAAAAATTAGAACTGATAAGTTTTTGTATATTGCGATTATTTTGTGTCTTATTTAAATGAGATTAATTGAGAAACTGAGATTTTTATGATGCAAATTATAAAAAATATCAAAAAAAAAAAAAATGTGGAGTCTGAGTTGTTATTGAGAGGATGCTGATTAGGAATAAATTATAAAACTGACAATTTCATAACAAAATGTATTGAAAATTTTTCAAAATACAGAAATTCATGCAACAAATTGAATTCATATAATAAAAACATTTTTTTTTTTGATGAATTTTATGACATTTAAATCATCAGTCATGTTTTATTCATTTAAAATTTTCTTAACATTTGATTTCTTCCCACTAGGAATGTGGTACCTTTCCATAAATTTAAAAATGTAACTACTTGTTCCTTTAAAATTTTCAATTTTCAATTCTTCAGCTATTCTAATAGATTCAGCTTTAATTTCACTAGGTCTCAAAATAAATCCAGCTTCAAGTTTTTTAATAACAAAAGATTTTAATTGAGCTTCTAATTGAGGAAATCTTAAATTTGGTTTTCTTTTTGTTCCTCTTTCACGATTAATTTCTATCAACTGTTCTTTTTGATTTCTCCATTTTCTTATGCAACTTTCATCAATACAAAAAACTTTTGCTGCTTGTCTGTTGCTACTAACTTCAGCAAAAGCGACAACTTCAAGTTTTTCACCACTCGAGTAGGCTCTTCGTGTTTTAATTTCTTTTACAGCAGCTGCTTTTGGCTCAATTTCTTCCTCAACTTCTGCTGTTTGAATTTCACACTCGATTGTGTCAAATGTGTCAATGTCAGGAACTGTTGTGGTTGAAATTTCAAAATTGCTTTTCTTCTTTCTTAATTTGCACGCATCTTGATTTTCATTAATTTTAATATGTTCTTTTTGCCTTCTCCATTTCCTTATACAACTTTCATCTATTGATAATTCTTTTGCTGCTTGCCTATTGCTGGATTTTTCAGCAATTTCAATCGCTTTTAATTTTTCTTTAAGTGTATAACGAAGTCTTAATCTTGGTTGTGATTTTGAAGTTGTTGAATTTTGATCTAATGGATCAATATTGATGGTTTCAATATTTTCTTCAATTTCCATCAAATGTTCTTCATCTAAATTCAATTGATTTTCATCTTTTGATTCAATTGAAAACATTTCATCTTCTGTGATTAATAAAATTGCACTTGATGGCTTTTCATGATTTGATTTTTCTATTGGATCGTATTTTATTAAATCTTTCTCATAATTTTCTGTGCAATTTTGTTTAAATTTATGGCAGCTGATTAAAATTTCTTCACAAGCTTCACAGAGAAAGAGATTATTGAAAATTATAAGTCCTGTAAGACTTTCAAATTTTACTTTAAGTTCTTCATCCTTGAAAATGTTTGTTATTCGTTTTGCATAATCTTTGCAGGATATGCAGGACATTTTTGGTGAGATTTTGATGATTTTTAACTAAAATGAATGAAGTTTTTGTTTTTAAATAACTTTTGAATTTATTTTGAGATTCAATTTGGAGTTTCTGTTCAAGAAACTTTTATTATTTATTATAAAATTTACTTCTTTTTATTTTAAAATCACTAAAATTTAATAAAAACTAAAAATTTTACTTTTATAAACAAATTTTTTTGTTATCTGTTTATATTTTTACTCTCTTGAATTTTTTATTCTCTTTTTCTGCTTCTTTACATAAAGAGAGAAATTTTAAGGCGTAGTTGTTTTTCCTTTTTGTTTATGTTTTGTATATAAAAATTTTGAAGCTAAAAAGATTAAAATTATAAAGAAAAATTTATATTTTATTAAAGTTCACAGAAAAGTAAGTTTAAAAAAAAATTTCAGTAAGTAAGAAATAAACGAGTTAATAATGTACAACTTTATAGCATATTTTTGAATACAAAAGATCAACTCAAACATTCATTTAATTTCAACTAAGATCTAAAAATTCTTTGCACCGTTCATGGTTCATGGTCAGCCAACCGACACTTTTCTTGAAAAAACCGAGAAAATCTGCGGTTAACCGCGGACAATCTGCCAAAATTGTCGGTTGGCTGACCATTAACTAGTTTTTTTGATCTTTATTTGATTTTCTTTTATTTCATGGACTAAAGCATTCTAAGGCCTGGACTTTAACATTATCACATTATTTACCAATTTTAGGTATAGAAAACAATTTAAGTTCATCAATGGAACAGGAAAAATCATCACAATCATCAAAAAAATCTCCAAAGTCAATAGATTGCACAAATTGCAAATATAAATGTTCAAAAAACTTTCCCGAACACATTCGTGAAAAAATCTGTGAAAGCTTTTGGAATCTCAAAGATTATCGTCGACAGAAAGATTTCATTCTAGCAAATGTTAAATCAACACCACCAAAGCGACGAAGACCAACAAAAGAAGGAGCAGAAATAAAAAGAACAAATTCAAAAATTTTCCATCTTCGTGATAAAAGAGTTTGTCAAAGTTTCTTTCTTAAAACGCTTTCAATTTCCAATGGACCGCTCATAAAAGCATTTCAGTACAAAAATGAATACACCAATTTTTTTGATTCTGAAGATCGTCGTGGAAAACATGAACCAAGCAATAAAATTAAACCAGAAATTGTAAATTCGATAGTAATTTTTTTAACTTCAAAATGTATTGCAGAAGGTGGCAGTAGATTTAAAAAGAAAGTCATTTCTGACACAAGTTATAAAAGCTTAAGAAATTTATTCAATGACTATCATGACAGCAATAATGATTGTCCATCATACACAACTTTTAAACGAATTTTCCATGAACATAATTTCAGTCTACCACAAGAAAGATTAAAAACTCAAAAAAATCCACAAAAAATTGAAATACAAGGAATTGAAATTTTAAATGCAGCTGAATCAGAAATTGTTGAAGAAATTCAAGTTGAACAACAACAACCAAAAGTTATTGTCACTCAAGTGCCAGAAAGTTCAAAATTTATACAAAATCAACCAGAAGTTTATGAAATTCAATTTATTCCAATACAAACTATAAATTCGATTTAATAAAAGAAACTTTTAAAAAAGCTTTAATTTTATTTTTATTTCTCATCAATATTTACCCAAATGTCTTGCTTTTGAGAGCAAAATTTACTGAGAGAAGATAAAAATTTTTAAGCATCAATTATTTTTATATTTTTGTGTTCAATTGAGTTTTAGACACACAAGGATGAAGACAGTTAAATTTCTTCTGTACATTTTTGTGACTTTTTCCATCACGAGCGGTAAGTAACAACTTTTTTTTATATTCCTGTAAGTCACGGCTGAAAAAACAAATTTATTTGTTTTGTGAATAAAAAAATTGATGATGAAATTTGTTTCCAATTTATGAAGTTGTTGTCATGCAATGACACCGGTCATGTGTCATGTGTTTTTTATGCTGAAATTTGTGAGAAGAATTTCAAAAATTATATAATTTTTTTGGGTAAATTTCATTAAAAAATTTAGTTTTAGAAAATTCTAATTTCTAAAATTTTCAGTCAAAGTGTATTAAAATAATTAAAAATAATTTAAAAATTTAATTTGAAATTTGTTTAGTAGTTTGTGATTAATGCAAAAAAAATTTCTCAAAATTTGGTACCCGAAAAAAAGTTTAATCTAAATTTTTACTTATTGTTTAAATTTTTGTAAACAACACAAGGCCTGAGAACTCCCTCTGTTTACTATGATTAAACTAATTATTTTTAATTTTTTTCCTATCAAAATTTTGATTTTTATCGTATAATCTTCACTTTTAAGGGTTGATTTTTAGTTTTATGAATATTAAAGAGCAAAACTACTAAAATATCAGCTTGAAGTAGCGAATTTTGTAAAGTTTGTGAGCAAAAAAATCACAAAAAATAAAAAAACATAAAAAACAAAAATTCAAAAAAATCAAAATTAAAAAACAAAAAGAGTTCTCAGAACTTGGAACAACACAGATTTTTTGATTAGATTCAATTTTTGATTTTTTTTTACAAAAGAAAATTTTGTTTATAATTTTTTAATGAAAACAGAAATTCTGCAACAAAATGTTAAAAGATTTTTTCTAAATTCTAATTCTGCTGATTCACTTCCTCTTTCAAAGAACACGTCTTGTTTATTCTATCGAAAAACTAATGACGATCATAAAATATGTTAGTGAAATAAAACGCCATTTTTTCTCATCTGATTAAACATTTTTTGTTAGATAAAATGATAAAATCTATTTTTATAGCTAATAAAATTGAAACAGACACAAAAATTTAAGATAAGTTGAGGAAAAAGATATTTGGAAATATTTAATTGAAAATATCAATATTGTCGGTCAATAAATTTAAATATTTGGATTTTTATTTAAGAAACATTTTCATTGTTAAAAATGAAACAGACATTTGAAATTTGTTAGTTTAATAAGCAAACTAAAGTAGAAAAGAAAAAAATAAATTTTATTCAGATAAATGAAAATGCAATCAAATTTAATGACATTTTTTATGACATTTGTTAAAAAAATTGGAATAAGAAATAACTAAAAAAAGTCTTTAATATTTTGATAATTTTCAAATGATAAACACTTCAAAAATTTAACAAAACAAATTCTTTAAACAATCTATCCTTGATAAAGTTCATTTTACAATTTATTTTGGAACCTTCGATTATAAATAAAAATACATTTATCCTTCTCAAAATATCTACTACATTCTTTAAAAAATTCAATAACATTTTCCAGACATCCATAAGTTTATTTCAATATTAAACTCATCAATATCATTAATAATTTCAGCTGAAAGCGTCTACAACTTTCCCGCTCATGAATGCATTCGAATAAACAACACGGACCAATTTGATCCCGACAGTATGAGCATACCATCGAAACAAATAAGCTGTCGACCTGGTCAAAAAGCTATCAATGCGACAATCAAATACGGTGACGTCAGTCTCAAAATGAGCTGCTGTGACTGGCTCACAAATCCACCTGAGCAAATAAAAGTCTTTGAACGTAAGTTTCACACACACATTTTCCTTTGTCTCGCTTCAATTCATTGCGTCGTTTTTAATTTTTTAAGGAGTTTTTATTGCTTTCAATTGTAAATTTAAGTCTGGATCGAATATACCAAAAAGATCAAGTATGATTGTTAAAGGTGATGATTTAGCTTGCTTTAAAGGTGAAGAATTAAAAGATTTTGAAATTGATTGGAATGAATATAAAGTCACTGGCTCATGTTGTTTTGATATTTCAAAAACAACAACAACAATGGCACCAATTATGACTACACTAGCACCATCAGATGTTACAACATGCACAACACAACAAACATTCTTGAAGACCATCGGAGCAACAACTTCAGAACCGAAAAAAACTTTCAAGCTGCAAGCATCAGGTAAAGAAAATAAAACACCACTCATGACTTCATCATTCACGCGCATGAATATGAAAATTTCATCATCTTTCGGAAACTATGAGTCAGATGCATCGACTCTATGCGGAAAATCATTTTCCATGCTTGCATTGAGTCTCCTCGTTAGCCGATTTTTTATTAAACTTTACAGGACCTAAAAAATTACTTTTTGAGATTTTGTTTTTAAATTAAGAGAAATTTTTATGAGATTTAATGTTAACAGACGAGATTCTTTGCAAAAATAAAAAAATCATTTTTAAATCATACCCAAAAAAAAGGAAAATAATTTTTATTTTTAAATTACAGCAAATTCATTGCCATCAATTATTGTTGCATCTGAATGTATTTATGCATCACCTACAGCAACTGAACCAATAAAAGGTTATATGAGCTACGATGACCCGAATTATCAGATCGCGTGTCGAAGTTCTTTACAGGTAAGATTCAAAAGATAAACAAATATTTTATTTTGCATGAGGAAATTAAAAATAAAATTATTTTAAATTTCAAGAATTTATAAGTTCTTAATTATGCAAGAATTAGAAAAGAAAGTTTATTGAATAGAATGTATCGAATTTTTTTTAATTAAAAAAGAATTTCTAGAAATTTAAACCAGGAAACTGGTCACTCAAGCGAAAAGTTTTACCTATTTTTATGCCTATTTGCTTGTTTCTTGTCACATGTGACATGTGTTTTTGTTGCAACACTTTTGTTTACAATTTTTTGAAAATTTTATTTGATCTTTCAAATAGTGTTCCCGTGTAACCAAAAATACGTTACAACATGCCGTTAGCATGCCGCGGCATACCAAAGGCATGTTATAACGTATTTTTGGTTACACGGGGTTGATATTAGAAACCGAGCAGAAAAAGAGACACTTTGACATGTCTTGTCCGAGCGGGATTCGAATCCGCGTCCTATGAATTCCGGTCAGATGCTCTTACCACTTAACTATCGGCGGACATCTCAAAGTCTGGCAGATTGTCAACTTAAACTCTTTATCTGCTCTTATAGTGGAGTTATCGTTGCTTACTGAATTCTGGTAGAATTCAACAGTTGAATTATCAAAGTCTTTATTAAAAAACATTCCATTCACATTTTAATGAGTTTGAATAAGAAAAAGGAAAAAAAATTTGTAAAAATCAAGTCAAATATTTTTTAGTTTTCTGTTGCATGTGACATGTGTTTATGTCACATGTGACAAAAATATTTCTTTGCCTGTTTTTCGCCCTAATAATTTTATTTGTGTTCAATGCCTAAGTGACCTGTTTTCTAGTTTATTGAATAGAATGCATCAAAATGTTTCTTTTGAAATGATTTCTAGAAAATTAAACAGAACGTTTATATCAACCAACATTCTAAACTAGTATAAAAATTTTGATTGTTTCTTGTTTTTCAATCGATCAACACTACCATAAAAACAATCTTTTAAAATATAATTATTTTCCATCTTCAGCAAGAATTAGTTACTTTAGAAACAGTCAATGATGGAATAACCTACAATATTTACTGTTGCAAAACAAATCCAAAAATGAAGAAACCATCAACTATTGAAAAAATTCTCGCTCATGAATGTGAATATGAACATGATGATGGAGTGAATTTATTAAGTTATAGTGGTGTAACTCCTGGTGATGATTTAGTTTGTGATACTGAAACACATGAGTTGATGGTTACAAAAGCTAAACATGTTGTGACTAATAAAACTGTGACTATTGCTTGTTGTCAACCTCATGAATTTACTACCAGTAAGTAAATTATAAAATTTGACTCAAAATGCATAAAAAATTAATTTTGGCTAAAAACTTCTTTTCTAAAATCAAAAGCAACTGAAGAACCAGAAGAAACAACAACAACTACAACAAAGAAAACAACTACAAGTCTAAAACCAACCACTCTTTCTACAACAACAGCACCTGTATCAACCTTAAAACCCTCAACAACAACATTAAAATCTCCTGCAACGACAACAGTCTTAACGACAAGTCAAAGAACAACACCATTTACAAAATATGGACAACCAAAAGGTGATGCAGGACCTGAATGTGTTTATTTGGGTGATGGAACGTTGAAAGTAAATTATATGGCATATTGCGATGATAATCCAATTTGTAGATCTCAACAGTACATGAAAAGAGCAAAAGATAAAGCAAAATATGACAGATGTTGTTGTCAATTTTCACAATCAATGAAACCTGATTATTCAATTCAAAATTTAATTGCTCCAACTTGTGAATTTAGAGAAGATACAAGTTTTATGAGATGGACAATTATTAAATCTGGAAGGTTAGTTTTGATATTTTTTAAATTGGATTTTTTAAGATTTTTGGAAAAATCAAAATTTTTTCATTTTATTTTATAACAAAAAAAAACTTTTTAACTACGTTTTGAAATTTCTTGTGTAACTAAAAATTTCCGATGTTTATGCATTTTTATGACTCATTATATAAACGGAAGTTTATGATAAATTAATGACTAATGAAATTTATTTTTTTCATTTTTAAGAATTTTTTTAAAAAGCAATTTTAAATTTTATTGCAATAATTTTAATTTTTTAGAGATTTGATTTGCAAAGAAAATCACAGAATTGTCAACACTGTCATAAGAGAAAATGACAAAGATGTTCAAATGTCATGCTGTTTAAGAAATGATTTAAATGTTCCTACTACGACTACATCGACTACAACAACAACAACTACAGTTTCACCTGGAACTACAAAAGCAGGAGCGACTACAACTAAAAGTAAGCAATATTTTTACTAAAAAGACTTGAAGAAAATCAAATCAAAAACTTATTAAACCAAAATGTACATATTCTTTATTTTTATAGAATTTTCAACAACAACAACAAGTCAAGCTCTTTTACCACCAATGGCAGGTATTCAATGCTCTTATAACGATGACCAAACCCTTAAAAATAGTTTTATGGATGATTGTACACCAAATATGGTCTGTCGTTCAAAAGAAAAGCTTATATCTACCTATATAACTCTCAGTGACAATTCAAAAGTGAAAAAATGTTGCTGTGACTATCGAGCTGATCTTCCAGCGACAAATAATAATGGACCAACAATTATAGCACCAAAATGCTATTATAATGACGCCGGATATATAAATACATGGAGTGTTATCTCAGCTGGTGATGATCTCGGTTGTTTGATGAGTGACAATTTAATGACTTTCAATATGGCAAATGGAAAAGTTGCTGATCAACAAATGTCTTGCTGTTTGAAAAAAGATGCAACAACAATTCCAACTACTGCCAGAACTACTCCAAAATGTAAGAATTTAATAATTTAATGGTGTTTGATTTTAAAATTGTTATTATTTAAGCAACAACAACTGTAAGGACAACAACAATTGCACCACCAAAGACTTCTGCACTTGAATGTTTTTATGTAAACACAGGAAAATTAAATTACAATTATATGGATTGGTAAAATAAAGTCAAGTTCTAAAAATTCTATAATTAAAATAAAATTTTAGGTGGACGAAGGAATTAGTTTGTCGTTCAAATTATAAAATGAAAATTGAAAATGTCACAACATCGCAAGGAAATTTAGAACCAAAATGCTGTTGTGAACTTGAAAAAACTTTACCCCAACCTACAGCAGTTCGTACAATTTTAGCAGCAACTTGTTATTTCAAAGAAGGCACAGGAACTTTAAGTCGATGGAGTTTGATGAAATTTGGAGTTGATTTGGTTTGTGAAAGTGACAGTTATTTATATAACACAACAATCTTTTATAATGGTGCTGACAATGTATATTCTTGCTGTCAACCTAAAGATCAAGATATTCCAACAACTGCTGCTCCTCCTACTGGAGATCTATCAACACCAGATCGTAAGAATTTTATAAAAATTAAATTTAGATTTTAAGAGCTCGAAATTTTTATAATTATATGATGGGTTAGTTACAGCTTTCATCCTAATAATAAAATAACGGAATAACATCACGGAGAAAAATATTTTATAATTAACCTAAAGTTTTTGAGATTTGTCTCTATAAAGTCAAATTTATAAGCCTTATAAAGGAAATTTAAAAGTGTTATAAATTTTTTATGACAGTTATAAAAGTTTTATAACAATAATAAATTTTGTTATAACTGTCACAAAAATTTATAGTATTTATAAATTTTCTTTTTAAGGCTAATAAATTTGACTTTATAGGGACAAACATCAATAACTATATTAATCAATAGAAAGTAATTACCAAATTTTAAATCTTTTATATTTATTTTGTAGCTACATCGGAAATTCTTTATTTTGCTCTTCCAATTTGTGAATACAGATCAGATAAAACTTTGAGAACTAGTTTTATGGAATATTGTTCGTAAGTATAAATTTCAAAGTTCCAATTTATTTTGAATTTATTGTGCATTTTGCTAAAAATATTTGTATATTAATTTTCCTGTCTTTAGTTTTGATCTTGTTTGTCGTTCACAAGAATTAATGGTAAATACAACAGTAATAAATAGATATGGTGAAAAAACCACAAAATGCTGTTGTGATCCTCATCCTGAATTACCACCTGAAATTCCGCCTTATCAAATCAGAGCTCAGAAATGTGTCTTTAATCAATATGGTAAAAAATTTAAAATATTTTCTAATATTTTTCTTAAAAGTTAATTATTTTTTAGGTTATGTTGCACAATGGAGTGTTGTACCATTTGGAATTGATCTTATTTGTGCAGAACATGAAAATTTAATAACTTATCTACTTGAGTTTGATTCTCAAGAGAGAAATATGTCATGCTGTTTAGAAAAAACTTCTACAACTTTAGAAACTACATCAAGATCACGATCAACATGTAAGTTGATTAAGTTTTTCATAAATTTTTAGAAATTTCATTAAAGTAAAATTTGATTGTACAAAAATTGATCATTATTAGGCGATGATGTTTGATTGAAATTATTCATATTAAGTTTTAAATAAGGAAAACAAATTTTTGTCAAAAATTTTACTTTCAGCAACTCAAACTGAGAGCACAACTCCATTGACAACTTTAACAAGTACAATATCGACAACAACGTCCCTTGAAACAACTTCAACCACATCACAAGTCATAACAACATCGACTTTATTACCAAATACAACAACTAGTCAAGAACCTACTACTACGACTACAGAAAATATAACAACTCCAACGACCACCATAGAAGATACTACTCTACCAGTCAATACAACTCATGCACGTAAGTTTAAAATAAAAAGTAGGGTTCAGCACTTGCATGCATACTTGACTAAATGCATGCAAGTTGACTTAAACAAAAATTTTCTAACTCATTCAAATTTTATTTAAATTGGTCAAAACTTTGCAAACGTATGAATTATTGACTTTCATACAAATATGTAAAGTTTTTACCAAATTTAATAAAAATTTTTAAGAATTAGAGAATTTTTTGTAAGTCAACTTGCATTCATATAGTCAAGTCACTAGTCAAGTTTGCATTCAAGTGCCAAACCTTACAGAAAAATTTTAAATAACTTTAATTTTTACTTAAAGATTTGAATCTTGGTGATCCAACGACAACCGTTACTCCTAAATTTGGAAATATTACTACACCTACTACAACTATTAAAACAACTACCACCTTTAAAACCACAACAATAGCAAATAAAACAGAAACAACCAAAAAACCTGATGAAACAACAACAAGTAAAGTCACCGAAATCACAACAACAGCTACAAAAGCTGGCACTGAAGGAACAATAACAACTGAAGCTGGTGAGTTCAAAAATTTGAATCATTAAAATTTCAATTAATAGGAAAAATTTTCAGAAACCACAAAGACACGTAAATATTATTTTTTAAAATTGATTCTGATTTTTAAATAATTTTTATATTTTACAGCTTTTAAAGGAAAACGAACTGGTAAAATTTTGATAAAATTTTCATTATTTTAGAAAATTCAAAAATATGAAATTTATTTTTAATTTAGCCCCTCCAAAATCTATGCCACCACCACGAACAGTAAAAGACGGTGAATGTCCTGATTGCATTTATCCACAGAATGGAATGATAAATGGAATCGACTTTATTACTGCTCATCTTGCTCGTGCTGGTCCATCAATTGGAAGGTAAAGTAAAAAAATTTATTAATCACAAATTTTTTTATCATTGTTAAATTTTCAGATGTCCAATGGGTTACACAATGAAAATTGTTTATCCAATGCCTGCCTTAGGCTACAAAGACAGCAAATGTTGCTGTGTCAATAATCAATTTCCACTGCCATATGCACTTAATTGAGCACCTGATGTTTTGAAAAAATTCAAAAAAGTCATCATAATTGATGAAATAAAATTTAAGTTCCTTAAAAATTTGACTATTTTAGTCAAAACACACAGAAAGTACAAATATTTTGAAAGAAATTTAAATTTTTAATAAATGCAATAAAATTTTTATATCAATTTTTTTTTATTTTAAAATCATAATAAAAATTTGTAGCTAAATTAATGAAAAATTTTATGACTTTTATTTAACGAGAAAAAATTCAAAAAAAATTTTTCATCTCTACAAAAATAAAATGATGCAGAAAAAAATTTCTCTTCCTACACATTAAAAGAAAATCTCTCGTCACAATATTTTCAATATTTTTAGGTATAAAAAGTCAAGTTGACTTCATGGGAGCCGATAATTCACATATGAGAAACGTGTCCATATCAGAAAAGCAATTAGTTGAGAAATTAAAGTACGATCTTGTGTTATTTGATGGAAAATTAAGTGAAAATCATTCATCAGATCAAAAAATATCAATTTTTGAGGATGTTGGAAATGGAAAAGAAAATCCATTTAAAGATTACACATTAGATCGTCCACTAGCAAGAGCTATAAAGAATCTTAAAATCTATCGACATCCATATTCAATTTTAAAATTTCTAGCATCAACAAATGATCGAACTTTGGTAACAGAATTTGTAATTGGCAGCCTTGAAAAATATCATCGTGGACTAAATGAACTTCAGGTCTGTCTTGGCATCAAAAACATCTTAAATGCGCTAATATTCCTTGTAGAAACTGCAAATGTGAGGCATTTAAATATTGCACCTGAAAGTATTTTTATCACAGAAAATTCTACTTGGAAATTAGCTGGAGCTGAACACATTCATACAAATGTCACAAAAGAATTGCTTGAAAAAAGTAGAAAACATCGAAATCAAGCATCAATCGATCCAAATGAAAATGAAGGAGTTGGTCTAGAACAGTATGCTTTTGCTAGTTTATGTGAGACTGTGATACGTAAAGATAGCAACATTCCATTTGCTACTGATTTTCTTAATTACTGCAGTACACATTTAAAGCATAAAAATGCATCAATGCGACCACTTTTGTCGGCTGTTCAACTTCATAATTTTTTTAATCACGATTTTATTATCATTCATGGATTTCTTTCTGAATTGCCATTGAAAACACAACAAGCTAAGCAAGAATTTTTTAAAAGTCTCAATGAAAAATTGAAGCAATTTGATGAAGAAGTTGTTGGAAGTCAATTGAGTCATTTGTTGCTTTCAAGACTTGTTCTACTTGATCCAGCTGCTCAATTTTACCTCCTACCTTTTCTACTCAAGCCACAAAACTTGGAAGAAGATGATGAAGATGCATCAAATGTCGATTATCTCTTTACAGCTGGCGCATTTGTAAAATTCATGGTGCCAAAGCTAAAACAAGTCTATCGTGTGCTTGATGTTCAAATTAGACTGGTGCTGTTAGAATTTTTTAATCTTTATATCAATGCATTTACAAAAGAGGAATTAGTTGATGAAATTCTTCCACAATTATTATTGGGAATTCGTGACACAAATGATTTACTTGTGACAAAAACTTTGCTATGTTTGGCTGATTTAATTCCAATTGTTGGTGCTAATCAAGTTATTGGTAAATTAAATATTTAAAATCATTAAAATTTAAACTTTTTAATCAAAAAATTATTTTACAATTTTAGGTAAAAATAGACAAAAAATCTTTGCTGATGGTCGACCGCAACAGACTGAAACGTGGACAAATGACCAAAACATTCCACGTTCTATTACCCCAATAAATTCTTCAATTGATATTCTTTCATCAAGTCCAGTCGATCATGTTGATGTTAGTGAACACATAGATTTAGTTGAAAAACTCACAATCAATGATGAACAACAAGTTGAGCAAAATGATATGACTGATAATGAAGAAGAATGGAATTGGGAAGAACAAGGACAAGAGACAGAAATTGAAGTTACTGTGATTGAAGAAAAAGTTGAAATTCCAAAAATGCTGACAATTGTGAGACCAAAAATTGATGACAACATTGATGGACTTGATATTAAAAATAAAAAGCTTACAAAATTACAAGATGATGGTGAAGATTTCTTCAGTGATTTTGGAATGACACCAACTTTTAATGCTGCGACAATTGTGAGCAGTCCAGTCAAAGAAGAGAAATCTAAAAATGTTACAGATCGTCTTCAAATGTCAATTGTTGGTGATATTGAAAATGAAAATGAAGGTTGGGGTGATGACAATTGGGATGAAAATGATAATTTATAATCTTTACTGTTAGTTAGTCTCATTATTATTATTGCAGTCGCAATTTATTATCAAAATATTTTACGTCTGTAAAAAATGTTTTTGTGTAATAAAAAAATATTTGTAACATAAAAAAAACAAAGTTTTTAATTTTATTTTGACTAAAATTATTTGTTTTAATTTTAAACTTAAACACAAGAATTACAAAATTTATTTTAAAAAATTAATTTAGATACAAAATATTAAGTTTTACACTTTTCAAAACAAATCTCTACAATCTTTTCTTCTTTGCATCATTTGAATTTTTTTGCATCACCAAAATAAACCGCATTGAAGAAATTTCCAAACATAAATTTAGAATTTTTATTTTATTAACTTTTTACAAGATAAAATGTTAAAATTGACACAAAAAGCTAGTCTTCTTGTTGGTAAGTTCATAAAGTTTAAAATTTTACAAATGTCATTAAAAATTCTTTATTTTTTAAACTAGAATTCATAAAAATTTTCTTAAGATTAATAAATTTTTATCTTTCATTTTAGGTCAAAATATAAGATTTTTTCAAACGACACAAATTCAATTACTTGATCAAGTATGGAGAAGAAAAAATCGTCTAACATTAAATCCAAATACAGAATCACCTTTAACTTGTTTACCTGATTTTTCGTATTTAGATGGAAGACCAACTCCATTAGGTGTAAGTTTTCATCATTAAATAATAATAGAAAAATAAATCATTATTTTCATTCCAGAAAAATCAAAAAAGACGACTTGAAAACCAAAGAGGCATAGCAAAGCACATTGTAAAAGGTCTTGATGAAATTCACTTTGCTGAGAAACGTTATGAGAGGATCCAAAAAGAAAAGGTAGAAGAAAGAGAACAAATTATCAATAATAAACTCAAACCTAAGGGTTATCATCTTTTCAATAAGAAAAAAGAATAAAAATTTAAAAAATAACAGTTTTTGTTAGATTCTTAGAAATAAAATAAATTAAAATTTTTAAAAATTAATTTTTTTGCCTTTTATTAATTTTTTAGATGCAAATATTTAACATATAAACTTGGATGACAATTTTTTATAATTCATATCGTTAGTTTCTCTAAAGTTTTCTGTTAATTCAAATTTCTTTCAAAATCAAATCAAAACTAAACGAGAGGAAATAATTAAAAATTAATAACAGGATGAAACAAATCATAATAATTTGGAATAGAAATATTTCAGTTTTATAACATTTGTTTTTCAAAAAACATGAAATTTAAAATATTTCTTGTTCTAAGCACACTTTTTATAAGTTTCATCCTTTCTAAAAATCAACCAGAAGTTTTAAAATTTAAAAAATTCAAATGTGCTTTTACAAATGAAGGAATAGAAATTGTTTCTTATCCAAACTACACTTGTACCTTAAAATCATGGAATAAACGTGTCTCTACTATATTTTTTAATATTTATTTTAGAAAAACAATCATCAGCGTATTTGTAAATTATTGAGAAATTTTTAGGGTTTTGCACTTGCATTCATACTTGACTGATATGCACTTGACTAAATTCATGCAAGTTGACTTATAAAAAAATTTCTTTTGGGCATTTAATTTTTTTATTTGGTTAAAACTTTGCAAAGTTAAGAATGATTGGCTTACATATAAGTTTGTCAAATTTTGAGAAAATTGAATAAATTTTGAATGAAGTTACAGAATATTTTGTGTAAGTCAACTTGCACACATATAGTCAAGTCACAAATCAAGTATGCATGCAAGTGCAAAACCCTAGAAATTTTCAAAATTTTGAATGAAAATTTAATAAAATGTTTTTTAGATTAAATTGCAAGTTTTCTTTACTAGAAATTCTGAAGATTATCGAAGAGTCATGGACATTCCAGAATTTGAAGGTAAAATTTGAAAAATTTAACATCTTGCAAAAATTATATTTTAATTTTTCTTTAGTTTGTAAAGTTCTAAAGTCTTCAACAGATAATATTTTGATAAAGCAACTTGTTGAAAGTATTAACGTTTCTGCCACAAACAGCCTTCATCAATGTCCATATAATAATTTTAATTTTAATATGTCAGCACCAAAAACTCAACTTTTTCATACATTGCCATCTGGTAAGTTTCATTGCAAACAGAATTAATTTATAATTATTTTAGATCACAAAAAAATTTGAAATTTTTTTTTAATTTTTATTTTAGGAAATTACAAAGTATTTACAGAAGTACGTTTTAATGGAATGGAAAATCCAGTTTTAAATTGGACCATTGAATTTGATATCAATACATTCAGAGATAAATTGGGATAAATTGCATACAATTTTTATATAGTAAATTTCCTAGTAGCGTCACTCGAAATTTTTTGATCGTTGGAAATTTCAAATTTTTAAATATTTTCACACCCTTTTTCGAAATTTTTCTGAATTTTCGAAACTTTTGAAATCAATTTTCGAAAAAATTTGCAAGATTATCAAAATAATTGAATTTTAAGGCGAAATGTTATAAAATAGTGCTTTGTTTATGAAATGACACTATTTTCTACATTAAGAACTATTAATAATTTGCTAAAAACCGATATTTAAAATTTCTGTCAATAATTATTTAACAATTCAAACAATTTAATTTCGAAAATA
Organism: Polypedilum vanderplanki; assembly: GCA_018290095.1. Lineage (NCBI taxonomy): Eukaryota > Metazoa > Arthropoda > Insecta > Diptera > Chironomidae > Polypedilum > Polypedilum vanderplanki. The sequence continues at coordinate 10,497,069 of CM031382.1, forward strand.
AAAAAAAATTGTAAAAAACAGCAAAATAAATTCAAATTGTTTTGCTTTGAAATTTCTCTTGTAAATTTTTTAACTAATAATTAAAAATCATGCTGTGAACTAATTTAAATATTCTTCCTATTAAATTAATGACTTTCAATTATTTCAGTCTGCAATTATTTTTTAGCGCATTTTTGGAACAACAATGCAGCTTATACATTCACTTTGTTCGGCTGTTCGGCTGGCTGGTCGGGTGTCCCTCTGAGATCTCGAAAACTACAATAGCTAGCGACTTCCGTTTTTTTGTATTAGATTTGTGCTGAAAAGTTACTGCGGCGACGCTTAGTTATATTTCTGTCACTAGTCATACAATTTGGGAAATTGCAAATTAAAATTTCAATATGGAAAATTAGTTCAGAAAAAATCCGCAGAGGGCGCTGCGATCAATTTTTTTTTCTATGGTTACGCGTTTTCTTTTTGTTGCGCGCAGTTATATGCGAAATTTGAATTTGATTTGACCATTATTTTCAAATCAACAAAATTTATTCTAAAGACGATTCTGTAAATTGGACATTGATTATGGACATTTGCAATTCTTTCATATAATGAAATTTTACACCTAAACTTTTTCATATATTTTAAATTCGTTTCGATCAGTCTATTTAATACTGTGAATCTGTTTCTCAAACAATTCTGATAATTCTGTAATTTGTAACAAACACTGATCTGGGCGCCAAAAATGCGCTTAAGTACACCGATCTGCCACACGGGTACTTGATCACTGGTTTAATAATTGAAATTTTCTATAAAAAGCAGTTTTGATTTTACAACCTTTTCAGTCAATTTTTAAAAATCATTAAAGTAAAACGAAAATGTTTTTAAGTCTCACATTTTTAGCTTCAATTTTTATCACAATTCAATTCTATAAATGGATCAAATTTTATCTAAATATTTCTAAAATTCCTGGTCCAAAAAATCAAATTCCATTTTTTGGTATAATAAATAATTTCATTGGAGAAAAAGTTGGCAATTATGGAAAAATTTTCTTAGAAATTATTAATAAAACTAAACCAATCCAAAAAGTTTGGTTTGGTCCAAAAATTTTCATCATTCCAAATACACCAGAAATGTTCAAGACAATTTTTACATCACCTTATTGTGTTGACAAACCAAGATATATTTATGGTGGATTTTTTGCAAATAATGGCTTACTTTCAAGCAATGGCAGTGTACAGGAAAAACATAGAAAAATTCTAAGCTATTCAATGACTCCGAAAATGTTAAATCAACTTGTGCCAGTTTTTGAAGAAAAAATTCAGAAATTTATAAAAAGAATGAAAAATAAAATTGATGGTGATGAATTTAATGTTTTTGAAGATGTTGCTGCATGTACTTTAGAAGCATTAGTGAAAGGAAATTTTCAATATGATTATGACTGTTATGAAAGTGATTTGTTAAAAGCTTGTGCAAGGTTTGTTGAAAATTTTATAAGATTTTTAGGGTTCTGATAATTTTAATTCAAAATTAAATTAATGGTCGGTTGAAATTTAGTCGAAAGTTTAATTTTTTTAAATTAAATAGTGAAAGAACTTAAAAATGTCATTTTTTTCATGAATTTTTTAAAAAAAATTTATTTTATTTTAAAATTTTTTAGTTCAGATGGAATAACACTAAGAAGAATAATGCAACCTTGGATGTCATTTGAATTTTTATTTAAAATTTCTCAACTTTCAAAAGATGTTAAGAGAATTTTTGGACCAATTTATTCAGCTGTTGATAAAATTTTAGAACAAAATGAACATTTGAGAATTGAAAGTGATGACAAAAAAGGAATTTTCATTAAACAATTATTGAATTTAAAAAATGAATTCAGTGAAGAAGAAATTCGAGATGAAATTTTTATTTTAATTTTTGCTGTAAGTAAAAATTTCAAGTATTGAAAATTAAATTTTGTGATGAAAATGAAAAAGGAATTTTTTAAATATTAGCCAAATATTGCTAATCACAATAGTCAATGATGACTTTAAAACAATAAAAAAAAATTCAAAAAAAACTATAGCTTCTTATAGCATTGCTAACAAGAGCCAACTTGTAGCTACAATTAAAAATGTCCAAAAAAAAAAAACAGATTTCAGATTACTTTAAAAATTCTGCCTCGATATTACATAACAACTTCTTAAATATTAACAATTTCATTTTTACAAAAATATTTCTAGGGTTCTGAAACCACAGCAACAACGCTTTCAATGTGTCTTCTTCTTCTAGCAATGCACAAAAATATTCAAAACAAAATTATTGAGGAAATTAACACCAAAAATTCAAATGATGACTTTCCCTACATTGAAATGGTTCTTAAAGAAGTTATGAGACTTTTTCCAATTGGTCCAATAATTTTTAGAGAAACAACAGCTGAAATAATGTTGGAAAGTTGTGAAGTACCAAAAAACACTACAATAGCAATTCCAATTTATTTTCTTCATAGAAATGAAAATATTTGGGGAAAAGATTCAAATGAATTTAAGCCAGAACGTTTTGAAGCTAATAAAATTGACAAAATTCATTCATATGCTTTTGTTCCATTCTCAGGTGGTAAAAGAATGTGCATTGGTTACAAATATGCAATGACTTTTATGAAAATTTTTATTGTAAATTTTTTCAAAGAATTTGAAATTGAAACAAGTTTAAAATATGAAGAAATGGATGTCAAAGTTCTTCCAACAATTACTGTAACTCAAGGTTTTCCTATTAAAATAAAGAAACGAACAATTTGAAAGTTTAATGTCAAATTTTATAAAATAATAAATTTAAATTACTTTTATAAAAAAAGCATAAAATTTTTATTTTTTTCTTTAGATTTTTAGATTGTTTTATTTACATTTAAACTTCTGTTTCGTTAAGAATTTCATTTATCATTTCTATATCACTATCATTTGATTCTTTGGTTTTATTATTTTGTAATTTACTTTTATCAACTTCATTTGGAACTTCATTTAAATTTTTCTGTATTTCTTGTTATCTAAGATCAACAATTGTTGCAATATCAGTAAATTTCTCTTCTTCAAAAGATTTTTGTGAACCACTTTGAGATTTTTGGTTTTCATTACTTTTTTCACTCTGTTGAATTGAAAATTCATCATTTTTATTGTTATGATAAACTTCAACTTTAACCTCAATTTCTTGTTTTTCAATTTCTATGCTTTCTTCATCTTCAGAGTCAACAATTTGAGAAAATAAATTTTCAAGTGATTCCAAAACTTCTTTATCAAAATCCTCTTCTAATTCATTAATTTTTGAGGTTAAATTTTCATCTTTTTCTTCATTAATAATTTCAGTATCTTTTGGTTTTTGACTTTTTTTAGTAATTTTTCCAATGACAAGTTCAAAAAAAAATTCAACAATTGCAACAGCACAAACAATCAACCAAATATTGAAGCCATAACTCAAATCATTTAATGATAAAATTTTATTAACTGATGATTCTTCAATATGATATCTTTTATATTCATACCAAGTATAAAATTCACTAAAATATTGAACAATTCCACTTTGAAGTGTCCATAATAATGAAGATTCAATGACGTCATAAAGATAATGATAAGCTTCCATAGAAATTCCAACATTGATAGTAAAAATTGTATCTTTTATTCTAATTATTTCTTGCTTACAAATAAATTTTACTTTCAAATCGAAATTTTCTTCAGTCAAAATTGCTGTTTTTGGTACATCATTTTTAAGAATATTGCAAATATCTCTATGAATTCCTTTTCTATATAAATCAACAAGAATGACATTCTTTAATTTTTCTTTATCATTTTTATAAATTCTTTTAAAAACAACATTTGTTGGTGACTCATAACTTATAATAGTGTAATTATTTTCAAAAATTTCATCAATCGTTTGTGCATGTGGTTTTCTCATGTCACTATTCATAAATTCAAAAAGAACTCCTTGATATGCTGTTCGAAAGATCAAACAGAAAAGTATAAACATCATCAAAATAAATCTAGGAAAATTTGAAATTGGTAAAGTGACTTGAGAAATTCCAAAATATGTACTGACAACATTGAGTGATGGAACTGAAACTCCTTCACCAAAGAAAAGAATTTTTATTCTTTTACTCATTCGATTTAAGACAAAAATCATTCCAAAAGCGATAAAAAATGTTCCAACAAGAAGAATCCAAGTGATGTCATCAAATGGAAGTAAAAGTTTTTCATAGTCAGTATATTTTTCACCTTTTGTCACCATCATACCAATATTAATTGTGTAAATTGATGATGTTACTACAAATGCATCATTTTCATGAGTTCCAACAAATCCATATGCGATATTTATGTCTACATTTTCAATACTTTCATTTACAAATTTTAATTTAAAATTTGCTTGTTCAGCCACGATATGCATAAATTCACCATATTCTGATAAATATTTTTTATTTCTATCTTCATGAACGTTTGCACTTTCAGCAACTCTGATTGGACATCCATTGAAATTTTTGAACTTTTTATAATTTTTTAATGGTTTTTGCCATTTCATTGTGTTCATATCAAAAATATTTAATGTTTTAAATTTTTGCTTATTGCAATTGCCAACATCAAACCATTCATAAGTTGCAAGTTTTAGAATTGTTTCATTTTTATGACATAAATAATATTTAGTTAGACGATACGTCATATCATAAATAATTTGATCTGTTAATTCTATTTTATAATCATGTCTTTCACAAGATTGATTGTATTCAAAATATTTCATATTTCTTTGATTCATGCTTTGATTTTCTAAATAAATTTTTTTATATTTTGCTGAAAGTCTGTCTATGAAGAAAATTTCTGCATTTGATTCAATTGTGTTTTTAAAATTAAAATCTAATTGTTTTACATAAAATGGTTGAACTTCTTTGATTTTTGATAATGTACTGTCAATAATTCCTTGATAAAATTTAGAATTTGATTTAGAAATTGTGACATTGAAATGAATTTTCTGTCGAATGAAAAATTCATCAATAACATCAGCCATTGCTTGAGAAATTGCTTCAGTTCTTTTATGTTCTTTTTGTGAATCAATTTCAAGAAAAGTTTTTGTAAACTTTTTCCTCTGCATTTTAATTTCTTTATTCGATATTTGTCGACAAATGAAGAAAAAAAGTAAAAATTTAAAAATATTTTTGAATTCCATTTTTGGTTGAAATTTTAATTGCAAATTGCAATAATTGTTAAATGTTATCAATAAAGATAAATTCACAAAAAATATGTTAAGTGCTTTTTTAAAAAATACAAAAAATCTTCAAATAAGTTTGTCTTTCAATCTTTTATTTTTCTATATTTCTTTAAGTAATTAATTTTTTTTCTCTTCAAAACATGATGTACATTTTCATAATTAATGTTGATTAATTGATAGTATAAAGAAATTGTTTTCAATAAATCGATAAAATAAAAATATTTTTCAATTTTATGTTTCTTCTTCAATTTTCTTCTAAAAATTCAAAACAAATTTTAAGAATTTTGTTAAATTTAAAAAATTTTTTAAAACTTTTTTTTGAGGTTTTGTTAGAATTTCTGAACAAATTTAACAAATATTTTTAAATTTTTTTAATGAGTGTATAATCGTTCACTGATCGAATTCTAGTACTAAAATTAATAATTAGTTTAGAAAAAAGTCAATATGATGTCGCATATATAAAATATTCAATAATTTTAAATTTTTTCTAATAATAAAATTATTTTGTAGTTGAATACTAAAGGTTAGTTTTTAGTTCTTATGAAGTTCCATAATTTGTGTGATTTTGTTTTGAAATTTTTTTTGTTAAAGTAGTGCATGACCAAATTCAAAAATTAAACAAAATCAAAATATTTTATGCTTTAGAATTTAAGCTATAAAAAATAATCACAAAATATTTCAAAAAATATTGCAAAATTCTACAGATGTATTAACGATTGTAAAAAATTACTCAGTTTAATCTCAAAATAATTACAAGTTCAATTGTGTAATCAACTTCTCAATAATTAACACAACTTTTATTGACCTATTAAAAAATTTTCACTTCCTTTTAATAATTTTAATTGGATAGCCCTGTAAAAGTGAAGTTGCTGGCGTCATTTGAGTTTTTAGTTCATCAAATTTTAAATCTGTTTCAACTTTGTAATTTTTTACAAAATTTATAATAAAAATTTTCATAAAATACATTGCATATTTGTAACCAATGCAAGTTCGTTTTCCTAACAGAAAAGGTAAAAATGCAAATTGTGGAATTTTATTAAATTCTTCTGGTTCAAAACGTTCTGGTCTGAAACTTCCAGCATCTTTTCCCCAAATTTTTTCATTTCTATGAATTAATAAAACTGGCAAACCAACAATTGTATCAGGTGGAATTAAATAATCACCAACTTCAACTTCAGCAATTGTTTCCCTAAAAGTCACAGCAACTGGTGGAAAAAGTCGCATTGTTTCTTTTATAACCATTTCAATGTATGGAAAACTTTGTGTTTCTTCATTACTAATGGACGTGAATTCTTCACTTAATTTTGCACTTTTAATTTCTTCAAAAATTTTTTCTTCAACATTTTTATGCATTGCAAGAAGCAAAAGACAAGCTGATAAAGCTAAAGCTGAAGTTTCATGTGATGCATAAATAAAAATAAAAATTTCTTCAGCTATTTCTTCATCTGATAATTTTTGTTTTGTATCTAAAAGTTGTCGAATTGTTGACACACAACGACCTTCAAGTTTAATACGATGATGTTTGTTGCTTTCGATGATTTTGTTGATGCATTCATAAATTGGTGTTCTAACAGCTTCAACTTGTTTTGAGAGTTTTGATAGTTTGAAAAATGGCTTGAATGAGAGCCATGGTTTGCCTAAGCGTTGCATTATTAAAGGTTTGAAGCTAAAATATAAAAATGAAACTTTTTATTTGCTGCATAAGAAAATTTGATTGATTTTGTAAAAAAAAATCATGAAATTTATAACAAGGTAAGAAAATTAAACCAAATCATTAAAATTTTAAATTTTTTATTGAAATGATTTAAAAACTCACTCATCAAATCCTTTAACAACTTTATAATCAAGTGAATCATCATCATAATCAAAATGAGCATGAAGTGTCCCTCTCAAAGCACATGCAGCAATGTCGTGATAAATATCAATAGTTTTTCCATCACTTTTTGCATTTATTTTATTTATAAATCCTTTAATTGCTTCATTTGTATGAAAATTTGTTTTATTTAACATCAAACTTGTAAATGATGGATTTAAAAGTTTTCTTCTCATTTCATGTGGATTATTATTAACACAAAAACTTGCAGAATCAGAAAAGAAGGCATCAAAAAGAAGTTTTGGTTTATTGATGCAATTTGGTGAAGTTAAAACTTTTTGAAAATCTTCAACTGTATTTAAAATAACAGCAAATTGTGTCCCAAACCAAACTGATCCAATTACCATGTCTTTTTTAATCATATCCAACATTATTGGCAAATAATCCTTTGGTTCAGCTGTCATAAAAATATGAGTTGCTCCAATTATTGGAAGTCCACCAGGAAGTTTTGGAATTTTCGCTGCCAATTTATAAAATCTTCGATATTTGAAGCGAAAAATTGCAAAAAGTGAAGTTAAAGTTACTACTAAAATTATTAAAATCAGCGACATTTTTTTAGAACTTAACTCAATGAATTTACATTAAAAACTGGTCAGGAGCGAGCTATTGTTAGAAGTACTTATAGTAAATTTAATGAAATAGTTTTAAAATTATTAAGTGTCGATAAACACGCTTATTTTAATGCGTTGATCAATAGGTCAGTTTTATGAGATTTTAATAAGAGTGAGAAAATTGAATGTGCGTAAATATTCAATGAGGAAAACAGATTTTACATTTATTTAAAAAATGAATGAGTTGTAAAAAAATTGGTTGATTTTAAACTTTTTTTCAAGGAGTGTGAACTCTGTCAAAAAAATCCATCAAAGTTACAAAAATTCCATCAAATTACCCAAATGTTTTTGATAGTTTCATACAAAATTTTTGATTTTCAATGGTTACTTTATTTTAATTATCAAGAATTCTCATCCCTTGCTTTTAAAACAATTTATTTTTTCACTTTTCTAATTTAATTTAACATAAATTCATCAAAAATTAAAAAAAATTTAACGGTCAAAATTTAATTCAAATTTCCCACTTATCTAAGACGCAAACCAAAGTTTCTCAATGCAATTCTATCGTGTTTACATTTTTTTCTCAACAAAAAAAAAACATTCAAAAAAGAGAACTCGTGTGAGCAATGTAAAATTTATAAAATTTACTAAAAAATAAGAAAAAAAGTGACAGAATCCGGCAAAATACTTTAGTTGTTATCGAGTGATTGATAGAACAAGATGGGAGTTGAAATTGATACACATTTATTGCCCATGAAGGGCCATTATTTTCTATTTAATGCAGGTAAGTTTTTCTTGGTCAGACAAAAGTTTTTTTTTTGCTTTTGTAAAAGTTCAAAGGTTGAAAAAAATATTTATCGTGAATAATTTTCGTGTTTTGTAGGAACTGCTCCGGTAGTGCCCTTTATACCTGTAAGTATTCATTATTTATAAAATAAAATTGCAAACTTTGACATGCTAATTTATAATGCAAAGTCGTTTGATTGTTTGTCTTTGTTATCAAAGCTTTTGTAAATGAACTAAAAACACAAAAGAACTAAAAATTATAAATTTAATCATTTGACATTTTTCGAATAATTATTTGCAAATTATGAGCAAGAATAATGAACTCTTTAGTTATCAAACTCAAAAAATAAAAAGAACAAAAAATTATCAAAAATTTCTTTATCACTTAGCAAATAATTTTGTTTATTTCCTTGAACAAATTTTTAATTATTCATTTTGTTTGTTTTTGATAAGTAAATTTCACTGCTTTTTATTACTTTCTTTTCAAAAATACTTATTAAGTTTCTGTTTTTATTGCATCAATGCAATCAAATATTCTGTAGACTGCAGAAGTTGTAAAAAATATAAGATAAAGTAACAGATAAGATTATCATTATAAGACTTGTTGAAAAATTGTCACGAATTTACAGATGGGATGAAACATTTTTTTGAGTGCCTTAAGAAAGTCATTCCTAGATCATGCCTAGTCATTGCGATTATGATATGAAACCTCCAATTTTTTCTCTGTACACGTAGAAAAATATTTTTTATAACTGGCATTAAGATTTTTAGATTTGTCTTTATAAAATCAAATTTATTAGTTTTAAAAAGAAAATTTATGAGTGTTATAATTTTTTTATGACAGTTATAAGAGTTTTATAACAGTTATAAATTTTAAACTTGATAAACAAATTCTTTAAATATCATTAGTTTTATAAAAATTTTTATGACAGTTACAAAACTTTTATAATTATTATTGTTATAAAACTGTTATAACTGTCATAAAAAATTTAAAACACTTAAATATTTTCTTTTTAAGGCTAAAAAATTTGACTTTATAAAGAAAAATTTCAAAAACTTTATGCCAAATATATTTTTTTTTCACCGTGAAGATTTCAAATTTCCTTTCAATTAGAAAATTTTTTCTAATTCATCAACATTGTCAATGTTTAATAGTTTTTTTCATTCTTAAATTTTAGACTCTAGCAAAACAACTTGGCTACTCATCAGTAATAGTTGGTGTAATTTATACAATTTTACCAATTGTCGGCTTAATTTCTAAACCACTTTTTGGAATAATTGGCGATCGTTTTCATATACAAAAGAAACTTTTTATACTTTTTCAATTTATCATCATAATTTCATTCTTTGCTATAATTTTTATTCCATCAATTCCATCAAATGGAGAATTTCATTGCCATGAAGGTGTCACACTTATGAAATTTTGTCCACCAAATATTGAAAATATCGACAAATGTTTGATATCAAAAGTTGTGGATGAAAATAATAATGGAACTTTTGGTGCAAATTTACAATGTGAAAGAAATCAAAAATTTAATTCAATTTGTGCAAATTGGAATGTGCCAGGATTATGTGAATCAAATAATAAAATTATCGATATCGACACAAGTGTTGCACATAATAAAATTGAACATCTTGAAAAATGTTTTGAATTAATTTTCTATAATGGAACAGTCGATAATCACAACAGTTCACTTTATTGCCCAAAAGAAAAAGTCGAAATGAATTGCAAAATTAAATTTAATGATGAATCTGTGAGTGAACTTTTTGCTGGATCAACGGATGATCAAGTCAAACAAACATATCAATTTTGGACATTCTTTTTGATGCTCATCATCTCATGGGCTGGTATGGCTAAGCTTTTCTTTTTGAGAATATTCTCAAGAATAACCAATATTTCAATTTTACCTGTAAATCACTTTTTAAAATTCATATTTTTTGAATTTTCCTAGGCATGGCTGTTGTTGTTTCAATTGGTGATGCAATTTGCTTTGAAATGCTTGGAAGTAAACCACAAAGATTTGGGTAAATTTTCATCTTAAAATTCTTACAAAAATTTAAATTTTCTCATAAAATTTTTTTAGATATCAAAGAATGTGGGGATCAATAGGATGGGGAACACTTTCAATAATTTCTGGCTGGTTAATTGATAAATTTTCAGAAGGAAAAACATCAAAAAATTATGCAATTGGTTTTTATCTGATGGCAGCTTTTCTTCTTTTCGATATGATTGTTTCATCAAGACTCAATCATACACAAACAAAATCATCAACAAATATTCTCAGAGATGTTGTTAGAATTTTTCAATCAGCTCGTGTCATTGTGTTCTTCATGTGGTGTATTTGTATTGGATTTGGCACAGCAATGGTTTGGAATTTCTTATTTTGGCATTTAGAAGATTTAGCAGTGAATCAAGAAAAATGCAATTATGATACAGCTATGAAAACTTTACAAGGCTTGGTGATGTTCATTCAATGCTTTTTTGGTGAAGTTCCATTCTTTTTCTTATCTGGAAAATTACTGAAAAAAATTGGACACATCAATGCTATGAATTTGGTGCTGGCTGGATTTGTTTTGAGATTCTTTTTGTATTCAGTTTTGCAGAATCCTTGGTGAGTAGAACGAAAAACTTTATTTCGTGAAATTTAAATAGAAAAACATAGAAAAATTTTTAATACTTCTCAATTTTCTAATTCTAAAACTTTTTATTGGTTTTTAGGTATGTTTTACCAATCGAATTACTTAATGGTGTTACTTTCGGTATTTTTTACTCAACAATGGCAAGTTATGCTAGTTCTGTTGCACCTCAAGGGACAGAAGCAACTTTACAGGTAAGCTTATGAAAAACCATCAAAGGAAAAGAACTTTTAAATAGCATATTCGTGATATATTCGAGGTAAAAGAAAATATAACAATAATTTATTAAAAAACTTTGACATTTTTTTAACCTCGAAAATTTCATGCATATACTATTCAAGATTTCTTGCTTTCACAACAGAGTTAACAAAGTGATCACAATAAATAAAAAACTTTGTACTAAGCTCAAGATAGAAAAATTCAAAAAAAAAATCGATTCATGTGCGAGATAGTCAAAAAGTGAGACTTAAATGTAAACAAATTCTTTTTTGAAAAAATTAAAAAAATTTAAAAGCAGAGTGGGCAAGCAGCCGAGCTGGCCAAAATTAAAGTATGTCAATTTTCTCAAATACTATTTTGAATTAATTTACGAAATTTTATGAGCTAATCGTACTTAATGAGATATTTCTAACAAGCTATCAATGACTTATAGTTTTTCTACAACTGAAGGCAGCAAACTCTGATCGAAAGCACAATCAAAAACATCTTCACTATTTTAATGATGTTTTACCCAAAATTGTAAAGTTCGCCGACTATTGGTCATAACTTTTTTAAACAAAAATATTTTGTAAAAAATTCTTTTTGTAATTCAAAATAAAGACAAAAAGCTTTAAAACAAGCTAATATTGATGAAATTTGGCCGAGCCAGTGTAAAATTATGAAGTTTTTGCAAGCCGTACTTTTTTAAAAAGTCAAGTAAAAAGTCGGACTCTAAAATTGTCCATAACTTTGCACTGACTCAGCAAAATTTTATCAATAATAGCTTGTTTTAAAGCTTTTTGTCTGTATTATGAATTACAAAAAGATTTTGATAAAATATTTTTGTTTAAAAAAGTTATGGCCAATTATAGACGAAAAAGTCAGATTTCGATTTGACAACTCTGGTTTTACCAATTTTGATTGCTTTTGTCAATTTACGATCCTAGATTTTTTATGAAGAACAAATCTCTTAAAATAAATCATTACTTTTTGATTCCTAAAATATTTATTTTCATTTTTAGGGTCTGGTAGGAGCAGTTTTCGAAGGCATTGGTGTGTCAACTGGAAGTTTAATTGGTGGAATGTTTATGAACTGGTATGGAGGTTCAATGACTTTCCGTTATTATTCAATTGCTTTCGCAATTTTCTTCGCATTTCATGTGACAATTCAATGGATTTTAACAAGACTTTTTGGACCTTATGGTAAGCGTGCAACACATGAAGAAGTTGAACAAATGTCAAAGGGTGCAGAAAGTGGAAGTGAAGGGAACTAATTTTAAAACTGAAATTGGCTGGTGGAAGTGGAAATTTTTGTTTTTGTACATAAAATTTTTACTAATTTTCAATGGTGGATGATTTTGATTAAAAATTTAAGGTTTGATAAGAAAAAGCTTAAATTGCATAAAAAATTTGTTGCTTTAAGCGTTGAAGTTAAAATTAGGTATTGCAAATATTTCATGCTTTGAGCAAAAAGAAATCAGGGTTAATGACAAATTTATACAGGAATGTTCAAATTGTTATAAATTTGAACAGAAAAAAGTGAATTTGCACAAGATTGTACAAAAAAAAATATGAAATTTTTGGACAAAAATTAGAAGAAAAGATTAAAAATTTTTTTTTTAAATTTTATTTCCTAAATTAAGAAGTTTGAACTCTTTTTAATTTTGTTACTTTTCTGATAGAGTTGATACCTCATGTTTTAAAAATTATGAAAAAATTAACTGATAATTAAAAGTTTTTAAACATCAAATAAGTCGCAGATTTATTTTAATCTCAAGAATAATCGAGAACCAATTATTTTTGTTTTTTAAATGTGTCATGACTAAAATTAGATTGACAAAAATTTACTAAAATATAATTAAATTATTAGAAATTCATCAAAAGACAATTAGTTGTCTGAAAAATTGTTCTTTATTTTTAATTCAAATTTAGGTTTTTTAAAAATTTACCCACCAAAAAGGGATGCAAACTTTATCAAAAACAAATTTTATTAAATTTAATGGTGTCTTAATCAATTGCATGAAATTTCTAAATTTTTAACGTATGTTTTATGAAATTTATCAAAAAGTCACTTCTCTTGCCCACCAAAATAATCTTGACTGGTATAAAATTAAATTTAGGCCAAAATTATTATTAGACTTTTAGTATTACCTTTTTTTGTTAAAATTTTTTTTTAAAAAAATTAGTTAATAAATTTTTCAATCTTTTTTTATTGCTTATGATTTTGCTTTTATTTTCAACCCTTTTTTTTCATTATTTCATTTTAAGCATAATAAAATTATCATTTTCATAATATTTAAATGTCATTTTCATTTAGCCAAAGCAATATTAACTGCAAACTAAAAAAAATTGTATAAAATTTTTAAATTTTTCTTATTATTTTCCTTAGAATTCCGAGCAGATTATGAACAACCTTACAACACCATAGCATCAGATGCTTTTCTGATCGATGACAATGATCTTCAACAACCAATTATTACAAGAAAATGAGATTCAATTGTGAGCTTAATTGAAAATGACTAGCCAAAAACAGAAAAAAATTCATTTTTTATCATATTTCTTAGCTTATTGCAATTAAACATGATAAGGTGTGATTAAATATTTGTAAAGCACATTCCAAAGGAGGAAAATTAGTTTATATAATTTAAATTAAAACAATATTTGAAAGAAGACTGTGAAATTGAAATTTATTTTTTAAAATAAATCAAAAGAAAATGTTTGAAAGTCAAAAGCAATTATTAATAATTGGTTTATTCAAGATGTGCAAACTCTTGATAAAAATAAAACAGAGTAATCATTTAAAATTAAAAATTTTGTATGAATCTATCAAAAAAAAGTTTTATTTATTTGATGGATTTTTTGATAGAGTTTAAACCTCTTGGATTTATTAAAAAATTTCATAAATTGTAAACAGGCGAGCAGGATTAAAATGAATATTCTTATTTATTCAAACATACACTAAAGAAAAAATGAAATTTGACTTATCATTATAACTAATTTATTTATTTATATTTTTGTTACATTTTAATAGAATTTTAAAAATGAAACTTTAAAGCTTTTAGTTTCATGGGTTTTTTTTAACAACAAGTTTTGATAAATACAAATTATTAATTAATTTCAAAAAATTTTGTTACTTTAATTACCTTGATGAGCTAAGTTTTGTTGAATAGTTTGAAAAATATTTGCATGTAACAACTGAAATATAAATTGTAAGAAAAGCACAAGAAGTCTAAATAAAAATTTCAATTTTTTAAATCATCATAACTGATTTAGTTATTTTTTCTAAAAAATGAGACTTTTCTGATATGAAAATTTTGTAATTCAAAGAAATTTACAAAACAACAAACAAAGTTTTAAATTAAAGAACAAAGAAACAAAGACAAATTTTAATGTCAATATCAGCAGCAATAATTGAAAAATTTTTATTGTTTTTAAATGCTTGTAACAATAAATTTTTACAATCAATGAAAATTCTTTTAATAATTCATAAATAATTTTTGAACAAACTTTTTTCAATTTTAAATTTTAATTAATCTAAAAGAAATCACAAAGGATTAAATAATTTTAATTTAAAAAAAATGGAATAATTTTAATTTGTCTAAAAATTAGTTTTTTATTCTAACTCAGAAATCATCAAAAGTCATTGAAGATTTTTGTTTTCAAATTAAAGGTACAAAAGTAGCAGCAGCAAAAATTTCCTCATTCAGTTTTATTTTTACAAAAAATGAGCAAAAAAATAAAGCAGTAACAGTAAAATTAAAAATTAATTAGAATCTTGAGTTGATTGATTAAATTGCTTGACTTTTTCAACTAACAATTGCTTATTTTTTTCACACAATTAATAATTTATGATTAGCATCCACACTCGCACGCATGCATGCTTTTTTGAGAAATTGAATATTTTTTTTTTGGGTTAATAGCTTAATTTACAAAAAAAAAACATACGCGTAATTTTTTTCACTTAACTACAGTTTTTCTCCACTAATATTGTGTAGAATATTATAATAATCATGTTCGGGAAATCTTTCAAGCTCAATATAATCAGTTGAGGTTGAAAGAAGTTTATCTAAATTGATTCTAATCTCTGAGAAGTCTGGTCGATTTTTTGGATCTGCATCCCAGCAGTAATACATATAATTATAAATTTCTCGACTTGTATGTTCTGGTTTTTCAAGTCTATAACCATCACGAACTTTTTTCATCACATCTGCAGCTCCCATTCCAGGATATGGAGTCGAACCGAGTGTTGCTATTTCCCACATGAGAATTCCAAATGCCTAAAAATTTTTGAAATGAATTAGATCAATGCTCTTATCAAAATAGATTTAGTTGGCCTATAAAAATTGTAAGTTTCTAACACTGTGAAAAAAATTTTATAACTGGCATAAATGTTATAAAACTGTTATAACTGTCATAAAAAATTTATAACACATAAAAATTTTCTTTTTAAGGTTAATAAATTTGACTTTATATGGACAAATTTCAAAAATTTTATGCCAGTTATAAAAATTATATTTCTCTGTGAAGGTTTTAAAAATTAGTAAATCTTATGAAGAATTTTTGATAGTCCCTTTTTGAAAAAGAAATTTAACTTTTTGTTTTCCGTAAGATTTAAAGATATTTAAAAAGTTTTATCAAAAAGAGTTGGAAAGCTGATTTTTGGCTGCCACAGTCATTGCATGCATGTTAATTGACTGCGCAGCCGAGCTGCTATTTAACTGTTGCAGTCAGGCTGCCTTCCAACTCTGTTATAAAAATCTTTAAGAAAGGAATATAAATTTTTTTATACCCAAACATCAGACTTGACTGAGAAAATATTGTCATAAAGTGATTCAATGGCCATCCATCTAAAAATAAAGAAAATTATTAGGGGCAAAAAGGTATTGTTAATTTAACTGCATAAAATAACAATAAATAAATTTATTACTTTAGAACTCATCCCTAAAACTGAGCTGTTACTCAATTATTTTAATCAAGGTATGAAAACGAAGCAATTTATAGCAATTTTTGGCGAATCGCGTTTGTTTCCATACCTTAATTTCAATCATATCAGCTTTTAATTTTTATTTAAATTAAAAACATTTAAAATTTCTTACCTAATTGGCTGCCGGCCACCAGTTTTTCTTTCATATACAGTTGAAGTTTCAATATCACGTGCAAATCCAAAGTCTGCTATTTTGCACGTGTAATCTTCTGTAATTAAAATATTTCTAGCTGCTAAATCACGATGAATGATCTAAAAATTAAAAAATCTTAAAATAGTAACTTTTTCTTAAAATTTTATCTTGTCTTACTCCTCTTGATGTAAGAAATTCCATGCCTCTTGCAACTTGATACATAAAAGACACAAGATCACGTGAAGTTAAAGTTTTTGACTTTCCACTTGCATTATGATAATTTTTTTCAACTCTTGAATTTCTTAAGAATGTTTGTAATTTTCCTAATGCAACATATTCGATTATCACAAAAATTGGATCTTTTTCAGTGCAACAACCAAGAAGTCGAACAACATTGATGTGCGGCTCAAGTGTTTTCATTACTTGAAGTTCTGAAATGAGATCTTTTTTTTCGCTTTCTGTTGCATTTTCTTTCAGTGTTTTTAATGCTACAATTGAAGTTCCTTCAACACCATCAATATCAGCAGCTTCACATCGCCAAACTTGACCAAAAGCTCCTTCACCGAGAATATTAAAAACCTTCAGTCGATGACGCGGAAATTCCCAACGGTCATAACCTGGTACTTTTATGTCATTTCCACTACTATAAGTGAAACTTGAATTTGAAATTTGACCATGAATGTCATCATGAGCCCATGGTGTATACCGATTGTTGTATGCTAATGGTCCCTGCCAGTGCTGCATGACCATTGAATTTCGACTGCTTTCATTTGATAATGTAATAATTTGAATACTTTGGTTGCTCTTTTTGGCTTTATCAACTTTACTTTTCTTGAATTTTCGACTAAATGGTCGCATTAATTGCTTACGGAAAATTATCATAGCAATAAGTGCAGCAATGAGGAAAATTGTAATAATTGCAATGAGAATTGTAACAAGAGCAGTTTGCTGACTTATGCCGGCATTTTTTGTCTTTGCAGCCTCTGTTGTTGTGATGATTGTCGTTGATGTTGTTGTTGTGGTTGTAGTTTCATCGATATAAGTTTTATTTTGTCGAATTTCAGGTTGTTTTGTTATGACTTTTGTTGTTGTCTGATATGGTGGTGGAATTGGTGGTAATGGAAGTGATGTAAAATCAGGCAATGATGGAATTCTTGATGGTGGCTCAAAACTATTTGGATAATTTTGTTGACCATTTGATGGAATTATTCGAACAAGAACTTGATTTTTTACTGGAATATTTCCATCATCTGCTGCTACTGATAAAATGAAGGGATTTGGTGATTTCTAAAAATAAAATCAAAGATTGTTGGAAATTAAAAACCAAATTGCGCTAAAAATCTACTGATAAAATTAATTTTTTAAGAAATCAAAGTTATGAAAATATTTGAACTAAAATTTTACAAAAAAATTAAAGAATTTTCATCAATGGCAGCTTTAGGTTAAAAATTTTTAAAAATAAACTAAAACATAGAAAATTTCTTTAAATTGCACTAAAAATATTTTTTGATCACAAAAAACTCACCCATCCTTCAAGACTTTTATTCAAATAAACATATCCAGTGCTTGGATTAATCCAAAATGGACTTTCAAAATTTCCAAAGCCCAGCGTGTCGTCAGTCTCTAAAGAATAGCTAACACTTCGATTTCCAACACCAGTGACCCTCACAGTTTTTACAATTTGTCCAATTTTTGTTGATTCCGGAACACTCCAGTTTCTATCAACTGAAATTGTCCCTGGACCGGAACCTCGTGAGAATTTTGTTGCAAGAAGCAGCAAAATAAACACTAAAGTGTGAATTTGTCTCATTTTTGTATTTTTTCGCAGACGTGTTGCGCAAGTTATGAAATTTTACCTCTGTTGACTTGCTTTTGTGTCTTTAAAACTTTCTCTTTTACTTTTCTTTATTTTTTTTAATTTTTTTCATTCAATCACTTGACATGTGTTGAATTTACGTCGAAATTCATTTTTTAATTTAGAATTTATCTAATTTTTTTAATAATTTTCTTAGATTGAACACACGGATCACGGATGTTGCTGGTAAAATTATTTTTTTAAGTCTCTTTCAAGCAGTCTCTCCGCTCACTTGAACACATGTGACGTCATACGAGTGCTGCTGCTTTTTGTTATTGTAGTTGTGTGAGCTTGCTGCTACAGACACAATTACTCAATCCAATCCAGTCTCACTTTCTTTTCCAATCGTTTGGCTATTTGTGCGAGCGAGAGAGACGAATATGTCGTTGATTTTGTTGTTGTTATTTTAGAGTTGAAGAATTCTTCGATTTCACCTTGAAGACAAGTTTGTATTTTTCTTATTTTTGTTTTTGGTTATGTGTAGATTTTTTTATTCTTATGAATATTTTTTATGATGATGGTGATGATTTGGTTGAGAGAAGAAAGAAATAAAAAATTCTTTGTTGTAGAAAATTTAATCTTTTTTTGATGATGTTTTATTGAAGTTGTTTATTAGAGTGAAAATGATTTATGCAATTTATTTTTTTTTTTGAGAACTTTCGGAATATTTAAAGTTGATTTTTTATAAATTATTAAAGTTTTTGTTTGAGTTTCTTCAATTTTTTAAATGTTTATCATTTCTAAATTTAATTCTTCATAAATTAATTTCACTGAATATTTAATAAAAATAAACAATTTTACTTTCACAATTTTTTATTTACTTTCTTTAGTTTGATTTGATCTTTGATTTATTTTGTTTGCTAGTTTATTTTCTTTTACTGATTTTATCACTTTTAGTTCACATTTTGCAACAAATTTAACAACAAGTTTGACATTCAACAACTATTTTGGTAGAATTAGCATCAATCATTCAAATTTTATGGTTTTTACTTATCAATTTTTTTATTAGAGTTTTTTTATGATTGTTCAAATTCTGCTTCCCGTTTAGCTTCAATGCTTTTTATCACTTTACTATCAATGAATTTCTTTTGAATATTTTCATTAGTTTGATGAAAATTTCTGTAGTTTTAAAATCAGTTTATGTCATTTGCTGAATTTTTTTTAATTGTTGTTTATTAAGTCAAAATTTTAAACTAAAGATTTAATTGAATTTCATTTTTACTGAAAGTTTTCAATATTTTCAATCAAGATTTTTATTACACAAAACTTAAGTAATTTCATGCTTTAAATTTAATTTCATTAATTAAACTTGAATTTCTTATGTTTTCTTATGAAGTATTTTTATTAAACTACTCTACACAATTTTATTAAATTTGACTTTTGTTTAATTTTTGTTTAATTTTTGTTTAAATTTTTATTAAATTTGAATTTTTTAAAACTTTTACAATCAAATATTTTAATGATTTTTTCGATATTTTTTACCCTAAAATGAGTTTTGTCCAAAATTTTCACTTAAATTTGTATTTTTATCATAAATTTTACATAGTTCTATTTAGCAAATTGTTCAAACAAACCCAAAATTTAT
Organism: Polypedilum vanderplanki; assembly: GCA_018290095.1. Lineage (NCBI taxonomy): Eukaryota > Metazoa > Arthropoda > Insecta > Diptera > Chironomidae > Polypedilum > Polypedilum vanderplanki. The sequence goes on from CM031382.1 coordinate 10,516,867, forward strand.
TTAAAATAAGAAAACAGTCACATTTTATTAAAGTAGTCAAAAATCGGTTTATTTTAAAATAGACGTTTTTCTTATTTTTATCATTTTTTTGCAAACAATTCAAATCACTAAATTACAATTGATAAATTTTTTTTTATTGAAATTTCCACAAATTTCAATAAACATCTTTCACTAAAAAATTTTCATATCAAAATCGACATATTTCATTCAAAAAATTTTCACTCAAATCAAATCAAAAAACTTTTTCTATTGCGCTTTTAATTGCTTTTATTTTACTTCCATTCTCGTTACGATTTCTTCCATATTTTTTCACTATACAATTTTTTTTCTTCTTAATTTTATTTTCTATTCGAAAAAATTTCTCTTTTCATGAAATTTCTTGCACTTAAAATTTTTCTTTTTTACTTTTTTTCTTCATTTTTTATCACTTTTGATTTATTTTTGTAAATTCTTGAATTTTCTAAATCTAAAGTCACATTTTTGGCACTTAAATTTCAATTTTTAGAGATAAAAATTGTCAAAATTTCATTATACGATGCAACTTTTACGAAGAAATCTCCACGAATGACGAGATTGTGTAGAAAAAAATGAATGTTAGTGAAGGTAAAGCTGTGAGAATGTAAACATTCAACACAAACACAAAAAAAGTAAAAATGTGTGTGAAAAAAGATGCAAGATTAATTTTAAGAATGTATGTGTGTTAAGCTGTGCTGAGAGTAAAAAGCTCAGATTTATTTTAATATGCTTTATTGAATTTATTGAAAATATTGAAATTTTTTTCATTTATTTTATTAGAATTTAGTGAATTTCAATTTTAGAACAAAATTAAATTGAATCAAAAAATATTTAAGTCTTATTTAAGGTTAGGAAAAAAATTTGAAATTAACAGATAAATTTGAATAATTTTTATTTTTGATTTAAAAAATTTTATGGTTCTTGGTTAGTTTTTCCAAAAATAATTTGACATAAATCACCACAAAACATTCTAAAAGTTCTTGTTGTTGTTGTTTCTTCTTCTTTATTTAAAGGATTGTCATCAAGTTCTATTGTTTCTAATTCATTTGGTTTCACTAAAAAGAAAAAAAAAACATTGAATTAAATATTAATTTTTTTCCCTTAAGAATCTAAAGTATTTTTCAAGAAATTTAAAATATTTTCTAATAAGCAGTGATTTTATTGTCATACCTAATAGTGGATCCCACACAAGAACTTCATATTGAGGAGAAAATTTTTCTTTTCCATCAATCGCAATGAAACTTCCACGACATTCAGCTTTAATATTGCCAGGAATTGTTTTCAAATCATTGTTAACTCTTGCAACATACAAAGGTTCACTTGTCATTGTGTAACCAGTTTGAATTGCATTTTTTGGAATGTCACCATTTGTAGCATAAACCCATTTAACTTGATCACTTACTAAATATTCAAAATCTGTTTTTTCATGCACATCATTTTCATAAGGAACTAAACAAAGTTTTTTATTTAAATTTATCCATGTACAAATTGCTTCACCAGCATGAAAGACACTAAAATTTTAAACTTTATGTTTGAATTTGTTAGAAATTTAAATTTCTTTACCGTCCAACATAAAGTGGATTATTTTCTTCATCATAACCACCAATGACACAGTTTGGTGATGGAACATCTTCAAGAAATGATGATGGCACCCAACAATATTCTGAAAAATTTTAATCAAAAAAATGATTTATGAAATGAAATTTTTGATCTCGTGTACAGGAAAATATTTTAGTTTAAAGCATGAAAAATTCAAATAGAATTTGCAATGGAAAAGTTCATAAAATAATCTTCTAAAATTCATATGATACGTTTGAAAATAAAAAGATTTACTAAGATTTTTGCATGTCAAATGATTTTAAAGAGTTTTTCAAGAAAACAATTTTTTAAATCCAACACTTTTGCTATTTTCCATAGTTATGACTTCAGAAATTAAAAATATTGCATTTTTTCTCCTTCAAATTTAGTTTTTTAAGAAAAAAAATTAATTTGTTTCACTTGATACTAGCAAAATTTAAAAAGTAGATTTTTAAATGTCATTAATTTTATTTACTCATTATGATGAAAAAATATTTAAGACAAATAATTTTGCCTTGTTACTGTCGGAAATATAAAAAAACACTAAAATGCATAAAATATTTTTATTATCAAATTTATTTAACTTTTATTCATTTTTTTCATAAAAATATATGAATAAACTTTTAGCTTATCTGAATTTTTTAGGTATTACTCATTGCTTTTGCATCATTTTTATTAAATTTCATAACCGCAAAATGATTCATAAACAAAAAAGAATCAAAATCAGTTATTATTTTGTGGTTTTATCAAATATGTGATATTCAAAATTTTTATTTATTACCGTGAAATAAAAATGAAATTCCAAGGAGTGAAATTAGAATAACCATTGAAAATCAAAAATTTTTATATGAAACTTAAGTTTTTTTTGATAATTTGATGGATTTCACACTGTTTCAGAAATTTTTTAACATTTTTCTCAAAGGATCTACAATTTTTTTTTTCAAAAAATTCTTCATTCTTTTATATAACTAAATTTTATAGAAAAGTACACATTTTAGGCACAATTAATATTTTTTTCAGATTTTATTTAAATTATTTTTTTTATCAATAATTTTTTCTTCATCTTTTTGTGGTTTCATTTGTATTGCAGTTGTAGTCGTTGGATCACGAATTTTTTCAGGTATTGTTTGTTTAGGATGAACATTTTCAATGAACCATTTAAAATCATGACATTTTAATTTTTTTTTTATTGCCAATCTTTCACTTATATCACCAAAGTTTCTATTTTTTGTGTCACCGACGAGTCTAAAATTTGATAAATTTTTAGGAAAGTTTTATTAAATTGAAATTTTTCTTACCTATAATAATATCTCAAATATTCACCAAGCCATGTTTCAGCAATTCTGTCTGTATTCCATCTATAACCACCTTTATCCTCTGAATGCATTGTATAAGTATGTCCACGATACATGTGAGCAACAACAGCACAAGGAATCATTTCAACTCTTCCATGACACATCCACCTTAAAAAATTCAAAACTTAAAAAATATTTTTTTACAAGTTTTTTTAATTACATCCGAAATCCAAGTTCAACATCTTCTCCACCCCAAATGTCCATGTCCGTGTCAAAATATCCAATTTTCTCAAACCAATGTCGCCAAAGAGCTTAAAGAAAACAAAAAAGAAAAGTTATATTTTATTGTTTGCTTTAAATTGATTGGTAATGTGTAGTTACCATAAGTTGGACCCATAAATGTTGGTGATGCTTTTGGTTCATATGTAGGCGTTGGATTATCACCTTCGTAAAATTTTACGTCTATCCAAGAAAAATCCATACTCCAAGTAAATCCTCCTATGCCACCTTAAAAATATTTATTTTTTAGAAATATAAAAGGTAAAAGAACTTAAACAAAAAATCACGTCACGCAAGAAAAAGTAACAAAAAGTCGCCTTTTTTGCGAAACATAACGGAAAACCCAAATTCATTCGCCTTGAAAATTGAATAAGTTTTTAATTTATTCCAGACTGGGATGCACAATTGTAAAAATTAAAAACTTGCTTTTTAAATGTTTTTTTTTTTCAAGTGTCCAATTTTTAACTTTTTGTATTTTTTTGAAAATAAAAATTTTCATAAAATTTCTTGAGAAACTTTAAAAATTTTCAATTTCAATACTCAAAAAAAAGAGATTTTTTACCAGTTTTGTTATCTAAGCTTAAAAACAATGTGTCATCATCAATAACAGAAATTTTTCCCCAAACAAGAAGATTTTCATTATCCTTTAGTCTATCAAGAATTGGTTCTAACCATCCTGGTCCACATTCCTATTTAAAAAGTAAAATTATTGAAATTAAAATTCAGAGTTGGAAAAGTAGGACTTCTTTTTGACCTACAAAGTAGGTCTTTCCTTTTTAGGTATGACCTACTTTTTGAAAAAGTAGATTTATCTACTTTTCCAACTCTGTTGAAATTTAAACCAAAATAAACTTACAACATGACTATCGACATAAACAAGAATAGGAGCTAAAGCATTTCGTGCAGCAAGTACACGATTAGCAACAATTCCAAGCCTTTGATGTGCTATAATAATTTGACAAAATTTAGTTCACAATTTATTGAGTAAAATTTTTTCAACTCACAACGCACGACTTTGACCTTTGGAAGTTTTTTGACATATTCATCAAGGTGATCTTTTAGGTGCTCACGTTGCGAATAATCATCAACTAAAATTAGGGAAAATGTCCTTATTTTTTAAAATATAATTTTTAAAATTTCAATAATTTTTCTCTAGTTTAAATCGAGAAATTTTGATTCCAAAATAATTTGAATTTCAAACTTACCTAAAATAATTTCTTCAATCAATTCAGGTGGTGAATATCTAATAATTGAATGAACAGTTCTCATTAATAAACTCCAATCATCATCATGAAAAGGAATAATAACAGAAGCTTTTGGTAAATCTTTCCTATAAACTTTTGTTTTGCAATAATCAGAACGAATGTCAGGAAAATCTCGATTTAAGCTGATTAATGATGACACAAATGCATTAAAACCATAAGTTTCATAACCTTCATCAATTTTCTTTTTAATTTCAGGTGGTAAATTGCTTGGTAAAATTACAGCTTCACCGTTAGCTCCAGGATTTGTCAAATTGAGAATTTTTATATAATTTTTGGCTTCTTCTGTGATTCCATCGTCAAGTACGAAAATTTCTTTTGAAGATTCTTCATTTAATTCATCTTCCATAATTTCTGGTTCTTCAATCATATTTTCAACATCATTTAAATTTAATTCGGCAGCAATTTCATCTTTTTTGATTTCTTTGATTGATTTTTCTCTTTTTTGCAAACCTTGCATCAGCAAACTCTCAATTTTTGTCCTCATGAAAAAATTTTCTTTTCTTAATTGTTCACCAATCATTGAACTTTTTATTGTTATCATCATTAACCAAATAACAAAAATTATCAAAATAAATTTAAATAAATGCCGAAATTTTATTGGAAGGAAAGGAAAATTTGAATTATTTTGTGATTTTTGATACATTTTAAATGACTTGAGTTGAATAACGACTTAAAGTAACTGATGCGCTTTAAGTAATGACAAAAAATGGAAATTAGAAAATCGAGGTTAAAGAATAAAACAGAATCGTGATTTTTATTTTAAATAGAAATAAAAAGTTATGAAATATTAAGGAAATTTGTCAATATGTTTTTAAATATTCATTATTTTCAAATATAATTTGCTCAAATTTTCTCTTCTCTCTCTTTTTAAACTTTTTTGCTCAGAGTAAATCTTTTTGATTCTTTCATTTCTGGTTTCATATTTATTTAAAATGAATATCATTAACATCAGAAAAGTGCAAATATTGCAACTGTTTAGTTATTTTATTAAAAGTTATAAAAAAATGACAATTTTTTAGTGAAAAATCTGTTCAGTTTTTAAGTTTTATGTTATTAAAACTTTATATTACCTTTGGTGAAACTTTTTTAACGGGTTTTTATTTCTTCTTATTGGTATTAAATGTTTTTAATTTTTACAGTGAAATCTTTTTTAACATTTCATGTTTTGTATTATTTGGTTTAAGAAAAAATGCATTTCAAATTAAGACAAATAAAATTATTTTATAAATGACAAAGTTTTTGTGATTTGTCCATACAAAGCCAAATTTATTAGTTTAAAAATGAAAATTTTTAGGTATTATATTTTTTTATGACAGTTATAAAAGTTTTATAACAGAAAAAAATTTTTTTACAACTGTCATAAAAAATTACAACACTTATAAATTTTCTATTTTAAAACTAATAAATTTAACTTTATGTCAGTTATAAAATATTTTTCTCAGTTAATAAAATGATTTTTATTTTTTTTAATATTTTACTCTTAATCCATGAATCAATCAAAAATCTTAACTTAGCCATCATTCTCACTTTTACACGCTTTTTTTCATTCTCATTCAAGATTTTTGCGGTGATTTCGGAAAACTTGTTTGTTTTGCTTACGCTTTAAAAAATCTTTTTAATAATTTTAAAAATGAATTCTACGGAAACGAAAGTCATAAATTTGAATTAATAATTGAATAGATCAAACTTATTTCATTCTCTTTTCCAACTCAATTATATAACTTTGTTTTAATCTCAACAAAATTGCTATCTTAAAATCAAGTTCATTAAATTTCAACTTTGTTTTAAGATGAAAATTTCTCACGACATTTGTAATCAAAATTTTCATCAATAATTTTGCATAATAAAATCCAATACACATTCGAGGTCCAAGAACAAACGGATGAAAAGCAAAGGGATGAACTTTTTTGATATTTTCTGGCAAGAATCTTTCAGGTTTGAATTCATTGGCGTCATCACCCCATATTGTTGGATCACGATGAACATCTTTTGTACGAATAAAAGCATAGGAATTTCGTGGTAAAATTATATTGTCTGAAATTTAATTTTTATAAAATTATTTTTCATATTCTGATTTAAATATTTATGACATGCTTCATGATAATAAAAAAGTATTTTAAAACTTCATTTCGTAAAAATAACTCACCATCAAGTTTCAAATCTTTTTCAACTTTTCTTACATAAGTTAAATTAATTGGAAATAATCTCATGCTTTCATTCATGACACATTCTAAATATTTCAAATTTCCAATAGATTTCATATCTATGTCATTATTTGGGCAGTTTTGCATTATTTCCTCATAAACTTTTCTTTCAACTTCTGGAAACATTGCTAACATCAAAAAAATTGTTGATGATGTGAAAGCAACCGGTCCTGTGCCCTTAAATTTATTTTTCAGATTTTAAATTTTGAAATTCGTTAATAAAATGTAGAAAACAAACTTAGTTCAATTAACTAGTATTCCAATTTGTGTTAAATTTTTCAAATAATTATATAATTTCATTAAATACTTACTTCTATAATTAAACCTTTAATTTCTTTTTGTATTTCTTGCATTTTTATTTTATCTTCACTTTTAAGCAGAGATTCAAAGAATGTGAAATGACCTTCATGATGTTTTTCATGTATTTTAGCATTTTTAAAAATTTCTGGCATTAAATCTTCAACATATTTGTCTAACTTTGTTTGGATCCAGAAATTTGAATTCAAAAGTCGAGGAATATTGTAGAATACACGGTTAATTCGATAAGTTTCTCTAAAAATATTCAAATTAAATTATAATAAAAGAGTGGAAAATAAAATAAAAATTTGTAAAATAATTTAAATTTTTAAATTAATTTCTTAATTATAAAATTAACATTCAAAAAATTTTTAAATAAAATTTTAAAAAAAATCTATGCTGAAAACTTACTCTCTAAAAATATCAAAAATCTCATTGTTCAGATCACTCGTAAAATCTCTTTCAATTCTCAATGAAGTTTTCAGAAACACATCAAGTGAAAATGCAGCCAAAATTTTTGCAATACTAAAAATTCTTCCAATATAATTTTTTTCCAGAACTTTCACTAAATTGTCACATTTTTCTTGAATTTCAGGAATTAATTTTCTCACATTTAAAGTTCCAAATGAAGGATTTAAAATTTTTCTTCTTCGTAGTCCTTCATTGCCATCAAGTGAAAGAAGTCCATATGGAAATGTTAGAAGTTTAGCATGAGGTTGATGTGAATTGAAAAGAGTTTTGATGTATTTTGGATCAGTTATGTCAATTATGCAAAATATGTAAGCCCACATATAAGAAATTTTATTTTGTTTCTTCACATTTTGGTTGTATTCTGACCAAAGTTCTAAAAAATAAAAAATTCAGAAATTTTCTATTAAAGTTTATAATTTTTTATTTACCAAAATTTACATCTCGTTCTTTTATAAAAATCCATCCGAAGCAAAAACTTAAAAAAGTTTTAAATGATAAATTTTTATTTTTTGGAATATTTTTTGTAAATTTTTCAATCCGTTGAACATAAAACAAAAATGCAATTCCAATAATAGAAGCAACAATACAAGCAACTAACAGTAATTGAATCAGCATAACAAATTTTATACAACCGACAATCTCACGAGATGAAACGAAACTAAGAGGCTATAAGGAAGTTGATTAAAATCTTGCGTGAGCTAATTTTTTTGATTTGATTGTTTTTTTTAAGATATCAATTTAAAAGTGCGTTTTACACGGTTTGTGAGAAATTAAAGCTTTGTATAGAATAAAAGAACTTAACATAGAATTTTTATTTGTATTATTTTTTATTATCAAAACATCAAGGGATGTGAACTTTTGATAATCAAAATCAAAATTTTTGAATGAAACTGTCAAAAAATTATTGCTAATTTGATACACGGAGAAGAATATTTTATAATTAGCATAAAGTTTTTTAGATTTGTCCTTATAAAGTCAAATTTATTAGCTCTAAAAAGAAAATTTAAAAGTATTATAATTTTTTTATAACGGTTTTATAACAGTTGTAAATTTTTATAACAGTCATAAAAAATTTATAACACTTTTAAATTTTCTTTTTAGAGCTAATAAATTTGACTTTATAAGGACAAATCTAAAAAACTTTATGCCAGTTATAAAATATTTTTCTGTGTACTTTTATTGATAATTTGATGAATTTTTTATGGAGCTCACATTCCTTGCAAATAATAATTAATATGCTGTACGATTTCTTCACTTGTATTAAATTTAGAGCAAAACCTTTTAAGCATTAATAAAAATTTTATTAAAACATTAAAAAGTTTTACACAGTATAGTTCATTGTTTCAATCAGAGTTGCAAAACTAACAAAAAAACCTCAACTATTGGTAGATTACAGTCACAGATTTTTATTTAAAAAAGTCTTAATAAAATTTTTTAAAAAATTCAAAACCAAAACAATTAGTAAACTTTTTCAAATTTTGTTCTGAATTATTTGTAATTTTTTGATGTGCGTTTTTACGACCGATGGCATGTCATGAAAATCATGAGTGATTACAAGTCTTATTATTAGTTTGTAATTGATTATGTTTTTTATTTCCGAATTTCTGAACAGTATCATTTGATTACTCTGTAATTTGCCAACAATAACTAAAAATAATTTAATTCTTTAATTTTTCAATTTAAAAATCTTTAAATTTCATTCTACTGAAACATTAGCACCTGCTGCAGGTGGTGGATCAGTGACACGATCATCAAATTGAACATCTGGATAAACATTTTCAATATACCATTTAAAACTTTTGCAACCGATGCTTTCTCTCAATTTAACTTGCTTGCTGATGTCACCAAAATCACGGCTTTTAAAATTTGTTGCTCGATAATAAAATCGTTTGTAATCCTGCAACCAAACATGAGCTAATCGATCTGTATTTCGACGAACTTCATTTCCTCCTCCAGGGAACTAAAAATTGCATTAGGAAAATATTGAAAATTAATGATGGCTTAAAAATGTCAGTAAAATGCTTGAAAATAAAATTTTATTTTCTTACAGTATAAGGATGATGTTTTCTAAACATATGAGCTGCATGACTGCATGGTACTTGGTATAATTCACCACCACACCTAAAAGAAAAAAAATATAAAATAAAATTTAAAATTTTTTTTTCAAACTCACATCCAAACTTTAAAACTCAATTCTAAATTTTCAGCACCCCAAGTTTCATATTGTTCATCATACATGCCAACACGAATAAAATTATCTTTCATAATAACAAAAAAAGCACCAAGCATTGTTGGTGTTCTAATAGGTGCACATGAATGTCCCATCCGTTTCTTTTCTTCTTCTCTTATTGGAATCCATTCATAAATTAAATTCCATTTAAAACCACCAATCATATAAGTTTCTGGATTGTCATTATATTTATATTCAAGTGTATTAGCATCCAAACCATCAACCACTGGAACTGTTGATGATAATGGATTTTTTACTAGTGGATCAAGTAGTGGTTCTAACCAACCTAAAAAAGGAAATTTAATTTAGAACTAACATATTTTATTTTTATACCTGGTGTCACTTCAATATGAGCATCCATAAAAACTAATGCTGGTCCATTGGCATTAATTGCTCCATACATTCTTGCACGAATCAATCCAACTCTTAATGGAAGTCTTACAAGTTTAATTTTTTTATAGTCAGCTATGAAGTTTTCAAGTTCTTCTTGTAGGTTTTCTAAAAATATATAAAAAATTGTGAAAAATGTAAAGACGCAAAAATCGCTAGAATTAATTGGAATTTCTTTGCCTTGAAAATTTTCAAATATTCAAAAATTACTCAAAAATTCTTTAATTTTTTTACAATTGAAAAATCTTTTTAAAATTTAGAAATTCCAAAACATTCTCTTACCATGTGTGCTACAATCATCAACCAAAACAATCTCTTTCAATATTCTTTCAGAAGTTCTTTTAAAAACAGCAAAAACAGATCTCAAAATCATTGAAAGTGGTTCATTATGAAAGACCATAATAACTGAAGTCATTGGCAGTTCATCAGCATAAGTAACTGTTCTACAATATTCTGGTCTTATATCTGGCAAATCTCGATCCTAGAAAGTAATTATAAGTTAAATTTTAAAAAAATTTTTGAAAATTTGACCTTACAAGTGGAATTAATTTTGAGACAAATTCATTGATTGAATAAATTTCCCAACTTTTGTTTATTTTTGTTTGCATTTCTGGTGGTAAAATTGATGGTAAAATTACTGGCTTTCCCATGTGACCTGATGAGAATTAAAAATAATTTTTTTAGAAACTTAAAATTTTATAAATTTGTTGTACATTTTGGGTAGAACAACACAAATAATTTACCTGGATTTGTTAAATTCAAAAAGTGATGCAATGTTAGAATTTCATCAGGAACTTTTGGCCAAACAAAAGTTTCTTTGAATCGATAATTTTTTTCACTTCTAAACTTTTTCATAGGTTTTTTCATGACAGATTGAAAATTTTCTTCTTCCTTTATAGAACTCTTTAAGAAATGCTTCAAATTATTTTCTAATTCATCAAATTTTGGATAGCTGTTAGGTGACATTTGGAAAATATCAGCTTTTGGACTTTCTTCTAAATTCATTTCTTTCATTGATGATGAATAAAAATAAACTAATATTAAGAACCAAAAGAATCCAAAAATTATTGTGATGTTTGAAAGTGTACAGCGCATTTTAATTTCAATTATTGAAAAATCTAAAAGAAGATAAAGAATTATTTCATTAATAAAAATATTTGATGTTGATAATAAAAATTTTTATATGATTTGAAGCTATCATGAATTTATAAAAAAGCTCAATTAAGTGTAACAAGACTAACATAATAATCATTAGAAATTAGAATAAAATTATGATAAATCTTTTAATTCATATAATACAAAAAGCTTTTTATTTAATTATCAGTAAATATTTATCAAAATCAAGGGTGAGAATTCTTGATAACTCTTGAAAACAGATTTGACCATTGAAAATACAAAAATTTGTACTATCTTTCCTTGATTATAAGAATCGGTTTTTATATTCGAATATAAGAGCTTTTATGAAATAACGTATATTTTTTCCATACAATAGTTAAACAAAACTGAGGACAATGCTCAGTTGTTGAAATATAAAAATGGTTCTTATTATCAAAAAAGACGGTAGCAAATTTTTTTTGTTAGTTTCATGGATTTTTTTGATAAAACTCACACCCCTAGATCAAAAATAATGAAACTTTTCTTTATGACTAAAATTTTATTTTGTCAACTAACTTGATCAACTCATCAATTGTGAATGTTTTTTATTTCAAATAGAAAAAAATTTTTATTGTTGTGATTTTAGCTCATGTGAAACATTTTTAAAATCTTTAAATAGAAATTTTTTTATGTTTTCATTTTAATTAAAGAAACCAAATCAAATCAATTGAAAACTTTCATAATAAAAGAAATAAACTATAAATATTTTACTTTATTTGCAATTTTAAACAGTTGACGTCTAATTTTCTATTGCATATAGAAGAGAAAAAACATAAAAACCTAAAAAATCACAAAGGTTTTTCAATAAATTTTAATTTTTGATATTTTATCAAAAAATCAAACAAATTTTTGAGATAATTTAAACAATTTTTAATAAAAATGATTTAGAGATTATTTATTATGTAAAAGCTGGTATTAGATTAAGGTATGAAATGTTTTAAATTTTATTTAGGTATATAGAAATTTTTAAAAGATTTACCAAAATTTTACAAAAAATCCAAAAACCAATTTTTTTCAAAGAAAAAAGTTTTAAAAAACTACCGGCGTTTTACCCTACAAAAACTAATTTCTTACCTTTTTCTAATATATTATCATGAAATTACGTCACAATAAAATTTTCGTGACTGTAGACACACAATAAAAATTAAAAATTCATTGACTTTTTTAAATGTACTTTCTTATTCAAGTACCTTTTTTATACTAAACTAACAAGTGCTAGTTCAAGTTTAAAAAAATGATGTTGCAAAATTTAAAAATCACGATTTAAAACTTTATGTAAAAATTTTAGTAGGGTTAAAATTCTACAATTTAAACACTTTTTAATTTTTATTTTATAAAATTTTAAAAAATAAATTAAATTTCTTATTTATTATAGAAAAATTGAAATTATTGATAAATTTATAAAATTCAAAATTTTAGTTTCAAAAAATGCCACGCAAGAGGCATTCACATAATCGAAAATTCATTCGTTATTCTTTTCTTCGTTTTGTCATCGCAATAATTTTCTTTGCATCAATTTTTATGCTTTGGACTTCAACATTTAATCAAGAACTTTCAGAAGTTGTCGATCAGCAACGCATTGTAAATGTTGACTTAAAACAAATCATTCGTGGCAGAATTGCTGACGTTGTTGCTCTTGAACAAAAAGGAGCTGAAGATTTTGAGGATTTGAATGAAGCTGAAAGTGAAATAAATTTTGTAGTTGATGATTTTAAAATTTACAATGCTGAAAAAAAAGAAAATGATGGAAGAGAAAATTTCTTTGAACATCGAAAAAATCTGATTGGATTTCATAAAATTCCAAAACCAATGTTAAGTGATGAAATTTTGGAACTTCAAAAAAGATTAAATTTAACAAATCCAGGTGAGTTCTTTAAATTTATTTGTTTTATTTATAAGAAATCTTCAATAATAAAGCAGCAAAACAAAATTGCCAAATTAAATTCTGAATAAAAAGTGAAGTAAGGCAAAAGAAAATTTACATAAGCACTTTAAGTTTTTCAATCTTGTATAATTTTTCTAGGTCATTTAGGAGAACCCATAAAACTCTCAAACATGCCATCAGACATCCTAGAAATGTACAATAAAAGTTGGACAAAATATCAAATCAATGAATTTGTTGCAAACTTGATTCCACTTGACCGTGAACTTCCAGACATGAGAACTGATTATTGCAAAAATTTAACCTACCCTGAAAACCTTCCAACTGCTTCAACAATTTTAGTTTTTCACAATGAAGCACTTTCAATGATTTTGAGAACAGTCTATTCAATTTTAAATTTTTCACCTCCGAGATTGTTGAAGGATATTGTTTTAGTTGATGATTGTAGCACTCATGGTGAAATTTTTATGAAAATTTTAGGGAAAATTTTCAATTTCTTATAAAAATTTATTTTTAGAAAATCTCCAAAAAACACTTGAAGATGAAGCATTGAAACTTCCAAAAGTAAAAATTGTTCGATCACCAATCAGAATAGGTTTGATGAAGGCAAGAATGTTAGGTGCAGTCAATGCTCAAGGACCTGCATTGATTTTTATGGATGCTCATATGGTAAGAATTTTTAAGACAAATTTTAATTTGAATTTTGTGTCAAAAAAATAATGATAAAATTTTTCTGGTGGTCCATCAAAGTTTGGGTTTTCAATGTAAAAATTAAATCTTTTATGTGCTTTTGCAATATTTTTAATAATTTTTTGAATTGATTTTGACATGAATTTCTTGGTTATGAAACCCAACACGATTAATTAAAAAAATCATTTCATTTCCAAACCTTTTAAACTTTACTCTGTTAAAAATGTCTAATAATTTTTTAGGAAGTAACAAAAGGCTGGCTTGAACCGCTTCTTGATCGTCTTCGAATAAATCGAAATAACACAGCAATTAGTTCTGTTGAAACAATAAGTCATCAAACACTTGGTGTCACATATCATCGTGATCCAAAAAATATTCCTGTCACAGGATTTGATTGGAATTTAATTTTTAATTGGAAGCATCCACCAGAATCTGAACAAAGAAGAAGACAAAATCCAAATGATCCAATTGTTTCACCAACAATGCTTGGAGCTTTTTTTGTTATTGATAAAAATTTTTTCAAAGAATTGGGAATGTATGATCCAGAATTTGAAATTTGGGGTGCTGAAGTAAGTTTGGAATTTTTATAAGAATTTAAATAAATTTTTTTTATTTCAGAATTTAGAATTAGCTTTTAAAGTTTGGTAAGGAAAAATTTGAAAAATCTTTGATCATTTTACAAATTTACTTTTTTTAAAGGATGTGTCATGGAAGAGTTGAAGTTGTTCCTTGCAGTCGCGTTGCTCATTTGTTTAGAAGAAAATTTCCATACGATGTAAGAAAAATTTGGTTTTATTTTTTCATCTTTAAAAATAAAATTTATTTTTCTTAAGTGGCCAAATCCTAAAGGTGGAAATATTTTGCTGAGAAATACAGACCGACTTGCAGAAGTTTGGCTTGATGATTATAAAAGATTTTATTACAGGTATTTACTTTTTATAACCATGAAAATTTATGTAATTTAAAGAAATTTTAAAATTATTGACATTTACAAATTTGATTTTCTAATTCAATATTCTGTTTTAATTGAAACTTGCATGGAAACTTGACTGGTGACTTGACTAAATTCATACAAGTTGACTTACAAAAAATTGTTTTAACTCATTCAAATTTTATTCTATTTGCTTGAAACTTTGTAAACGTGTATAAAAATATGTTTCACTTAAATTTACAAAGTTTCAAGTAAATTGGATAAAATTTGAAAAAGTTACAATTTAGAACCAATTTGTATGCAATTTGCACACAGGATGTGCTCAAGTTCAGACTCAAAAATCATAAAACTTTTTTAATCAAATTTGATAACAATTGTTATCAGTCTAATGATGATAGATTACCAAAAAATGACTTATTCTACATGATGTGCATAATTCTTTCCATTTTGTCTTTTCTGGAAATTTTTAAAAACTATCACTTTAATAATTTGTAGACGAGTTGGATATAAAAAACGAGACTATGGTGACGTCACTGAACAGAAAAAACTAAGAGAAAAACTTGGTTGCAAAAGTTTCAAATGGTATTTAGAAAATGTTTACATTGATTACAAAATTCCTGATGAACTTAAAGACAAAGACACAACAATTGCTGAAAATATGAAAGATTATTCCAAAAACATTAAAGCAAATGAAAAATTGAAAGAAATTTTAAAAGAAAAAATTCAAAATGGAACTAAAAATGAAAAGGAAAGTTCACAAAATCAAAAAATTGCATCAGAAGCAGAGAATGAAGAAGGAATTTATTATGAAGAGGAAGAAGAAGAAGAAATTGAAGAAAATCCAGTAGAAAAAAGTAAAGTCAGTTCTGAAATTTTTAAAAATGAAACATCGACAACAATTAAAGAAAACAAAGCACCTAAATTTCTTTCAAAAAAGAGAAAACAGAAAAAAATCTAAAATTTAAATTAATAACTGAAAAATTTAAATAGAATTTTGAAGAATAATATATTATAGAATTTTGAAGAATTAATTTTAATTTCAAAAAATATTGTTATAAAATATTTTCGTTTCAAAAAAAATTTCATTAAGATTTTAAATAATTTACAGATTTTATTAAACTTTAATTCCAGCGAAATTTGCGGTCTTCAATTTGTTGACTTTTTTTAAAACGTTTGAAATTTCTTTCCAAAAATATCCAATTTTTTGAATTAAATTCATAAATTTTCGAATTTTTATTTATTTTTTTGATATTTAATATTTTCTAATTTCATTGTTCAATTTTCAAATTTAAAATTCCCAACAAAAAATACGGTCAAATTAAATTTCAAATTCTACATCAAGTTCAAATCCCTTAAAAATCTCATTCAAATCCATTATTCAAAAAATCTTTACGCAATCCCATTGGATTTCTCGAATACGTAGAAATAAAGCCTCAACATCGAAATTCTCACTTTTTTTGTTAGTTTTTGTTGTCGAATCGGTGGAAAAAGAAAAGAAGAGAGAAGAAAAAAATTTAAATTAAATTTCGTGGTTAAATTGATAAATTTAATTCACAAAATTGTGTGACTTTGTGAAAAAAATGATGAGAAATTTGAAAATCTAAAAATTTTATGTTAAAGTCGCATAAAAAGTAAAAAAATTTGTGAAACAGAAAAAAATTTGAAACCACTGAGAGGAAGAAAAAAAAATTGTAGCAAGAAAAGAATGTTTTTTTGTATGTGAAAGGAAGTGAAGTAAATTCCGTAGAATTCTTGGGATGTGAGGGATGAGTGGTTACTAAAATGTGATAAATTAATAAAAGAATTTCTTGAAGAAAATTAAAATTGTGAAAGAAAAAGCATCAAAAAACAAGATTTTTTGGATTGTGGAATAAAAAAATCGTTGGTGTTCATCATTGGTCCGCTTTTTCGTTGAAGTATTTAAAATTTAGGTTAGTTTTAGGACAAAATTAAGAAAATTTAAATCAATTTAAGATTTAAAGTACTTTAAAATATAAAACTTTCGAAATTTCTAAGATGAACATAAAAATCTCGAATTTACGACACCTGTGCTCATATTTCTTTAAATTCTTCCTTTAAATTTAACTTAAAATGACAAAAATCTTATCAAAATCGAAGTTTCCTTTTATAATTAATCAATTTTCATTAAAATCAATCACAAAAATGTGTAAAATATCCTCAAAAATCATCAACAAAAGATTCCAAATCGCAAATTTTTTTTACAACTTTTGTCATTTCACATTGTGTGTGAAACTCGTGTAAGAAGAAATAAATTAATGTTGATTGTATGCGTTTGAATGTTTACAAAAGAAAGAAATGGAATTAGGATTTTAAGTGATTTTAAAGTTAGTCTTGAAAAAAGATTTGTAAAGAAGTTGAAAATATAAAATTTGAATTAATTTTTAAACAAGGGTTGTAAAGTTTTTTCAAAAAAATTCCATCAAATTAACAAAATATTTTTTGGTAGATTCATAAAAAATTTTTGATTTTTCTAAATTTTAAACTTTTGAAATTGCTTGAATTTTTTTTCAAAAAATATAAAAATTATCCATCCTACAAAATCCAAAAGAAAAGTGATTAAATCCCTTTCCAATCTTCAATAATTCAAACTAGAACATTATTTACACTGTTAACTAACCCTCAATAAATTTAAACTCGAGCTCGAATGAGTAATCAAAAATAAGCATCAATACAAATGCAAGAATCAAATGCAACAAGCACACAATGGTCTCAATTTGTACAAATAAAAAAAGGATGAATTTGATGGCCAGGTGGCTGCTTCTAACTCATAAATGCACTCGTGCCAGACAGAGGGCATAGAAATACACACATTGTTCATGACATTCAATTTTTTTATTCTTTACCAATTTTTTGGTGAATTTTTTCTTTTCTTTATCTTCATTGATCACGCAATTTTGTGGCAATATTTTTGGAATATGGAAAGAAGTGTGAAGTAAATAAAAAGAATTGTTGATCTTTTTTTGTGCATTCTTTTCTATTTTAATTTAAGTCTTTCCTAGAAACTTAAAATTTTTTTCTGATGAATTTTTTTTGCCAAAAAAGTTAAAACTTTCTATTTATAAAATTATAAAATAAAAATTTCACCAAAAAACATAAAAATAACTGTCCATATAAAAATATTTCGACACAAAATTTTATCTCCTGCCCTTCATCACTCATCGTTCATTCATTTGATGTCAATTTTCTCATTCCTTTTTTATTCCCCTAATTTACTCCTGCTTCGTTACACATGTCGAGTAAATAAACACTAAAAATATATACACGAACATCCCAATTTTCTAATTTTATATAGTTCAATTTTTATATCCATGTCTTTTGTCCTCAATATTGATCCGTAAAATTAAACTCTGAAATGAGATTGAGAGTGTTGATGACATGTTGAAAATTGGTTTTTTTAACAAAATTTCTTTCATGGTTTATTTTGCTGATTTGGAAATTTAATGAAAACTTTTTTTTAATATTTGTAAGAAATTAAGTTTAAAAATTTTAAAGCAAAATTCAAAGTTTTTGAAGAAATTTTTCCTAGTATTTTTAGTAAATTAGTATTGAAAATTTTTCATAAACTATCTAAAATTTACATTTTGAAATTCTTTGAATATTTAAAAATATTGTTCACATTTTATAGATTAACTTTTTGCTTACCTCAGCAAACAATTTGAAATTTAATTAAGTATCGTCATCTACGAGTTTCTTTCAAGTAAACAAACTTTTGCAACTTGAAAAAATTTAGTTAAAAGTTGAAAC
Organism: Polypedilum vanderplanki; assembly: GCA_018290095.1. NCBI lineage: Eukaryota > Metazoa > Arthropoda > Insecta > Diptera > Chironomidae > Polypedilum > Polypedilum vanderplanki. Next base: position 10,535,314 of record CM031382.1, read on the forward strand.
TTTGAGTTTTTAAACTGTACTTTGGCTCAATGCAAGGCCTTAGAATCTTTTGATCCAAAAAACTTTTTTTTTGATTTCTGTTTCATTTTTTTATCTGAATTTAATTCCGGAGTAAATAAGTATCCAATCCAAAAAATCTAACTCGGATTAAAGAAATAAAACTCAGATTTAAATATCAAATTCAGAACAAAAATTAAATTCAGATTAAAAAATGAAATTTGGATTAAAAAAGTCAAAATTTAATCCAAAAAATTAATATTCAGATTTAATAATTTTCATTTATGACTTATTGTTACTTTGAACTACATTTGCATTCTGTTTAAGTATTTTGAAATTTTATTTAATAAATTTTTGGATTGCAGTACAAAAATTTATCAAGAGTATTTAAATTATTAAAGTATGGAAACGACTATGATTTGGCAAAGAAAATCACTAAAAATTGCTTCTTTTCCATACCTTGAAAATATTCTATAATTTAACTTTGAAGTAGTGTGTCATTTTAAGAATTTTGATTAAATCACTCGTATTTTATTTCAATAATTCTAAAATTTAATAATGAAATTCTCGGTAGAAATTTTAAAATTAATTAATAATCAACAGTTATTGCATAAAAATCTCACAGAAAAAGAACAAGAAATTCAAATCAACCCACGAAAAACTCCTCTCATCATTTTTCAATCGTTTCTCAGAAAAGGAAATTGGAGCATCGTCTCTAAAACATTAACTAACAGTAAATAAATCAATTTTTTCTTCCTTCTTTTTCACAATTCTCATCATCATCTGCCATCACTTTATAAACTAAACCATCGCTGATCCAATAATTCAATTTCAACTGTCTGCACTGTCCACAAATCGTAAAAAAAGCGGCGAGCATTGTCATAATGAAAGCAGATGATGATGAAGAAGAAGAAACATGGGCAACGCACACTGTTGTAGCCAAATATACAATGCAGTAAAGCAATAAAGAAAAAAAATTATTATGAAAACGAAAAGAGCTCAAATAACCCACGCCACACTCTCTGCCACAGACAGCTACAATATGCAAGTTTTCCTCTTCTTTTCACTCCACGAGAATAAACTGATAAGAAGACATTCATCGATTTTGATTTATTGATTTTTTTTCTCTCTTTTCTCTCGTTTACGTTCACATGAAGAAACTTTTTCTTTCTTCTTTTTCTCTTTCTCATTTTTTGGGTGAATTTTCGAGTGGTTCTTTATGGTTTCTTATTGTCTACTCTACATCAGTATTGTTAATTATCTACTAAAAATATAGAGATTAGAATGAAGATTTTTATGGGCGTAATTTTAATTGAAGTATTTAAAAAAGAAAACATTTTTAAAAGCTTGATTTGAGAATACAAAAATTAAAATTTTAAGAATAAAATTGAATTTACAAGATTTAACTGATAAATTGCAAGTCTAAATTGATTTACGTAGTTGCATTGATCTACAACATTGACGTCAATAAATATTAGCATTTAGATACTTTGACGTATGCAACTATGATAAAACTATTGTTCGTAAAATACAATTGAATTTTATTTTTAAAACTAAAAATGTTTATTGGATTCTGCAGAATCAATTATCATTTATAACTTCATTGTAAGAGCAAATAAAGAGTTTAAATTTGCAGTTTGTTGAATTTTATTAAAATATTGAGGTAACAAAAAAAATTAAATTTTATTTTCAAAATTTCCATCAATTAAATTGTTAGTAAAACTTAAAAAAATTTAAAATTATCTCTCTGCATTCATAAGATGCTAAAAAAATTCTTTTTCAATTCAGTAAAGCACAAAAAAAACTAAAAATCTCATTTCTAAATCTTTTTGTTCTTTAAAGTTTTCTCCCTTCTTAGGATTTTTTGTTTTAATTGAATTTTATCACCCATTCAGCATCAATCGAATCCCATAAATTTATAACTTGACTTCTTACTTTGTTCATTTTTTTAGTTCTTGATTTTTCTTTTCGCATTTAAAAAAAAGCGGAAGAAAGGCAAAAAAACGATGAGTTGAGAAATATGGTTTCTTTATGATCGCCATAAAAGTTCTTATTCTTACTGAATTTTTAAACGAGAGAAAGAAATGAAAAAAAAAAAGTTTTCAGTGGATTGTTTGGTTTTTATGTTGAGATGGATGATTTTTTTCTGTTGCTTCTTTTTGATTTTTATTGATTTGAAATCTTTTTTCTTTGGTTCGTGTGAAAGAATAAAAATTTTGGCAATATTATAAATTGCTCTTTTATGCTTCGAATTGCTCATTCTTGCTCATTTTTTGTGTGTCCACGCCTGGGAAATTCATCTAAAATTTGACCATGCAAAAGAATTTTTGATTATTGACCAATTATGAATAGAAAACTGTCTAAAGTAATAAAATTTAACATCAACATTCCATTGAAAAAAATAACATTAAAAATCTTTTCTTTTCTACACACAAAATACAATTTTTAATTATAATTTTTTATGTCAACTCAAACAACATAATTAAATTTTATTTCCCATGTTATAGTTGTTTTATATCGCTAATTATTTTATAATTTTTTTTCTTTATTTTCATTATTTTATGTTTTACGCTACATTCACAAACATGGCCACATCATCATCAACGTAGTAGCACAAATTTATCATTTTTTTTCTACCAACGACAACATTGCAAAAGCGTGCCAAATTAGGATAAAAAATAACTTTTATTTTGGTTAAATCTTTGTCAGCCTTGTCATTTATGGCCACATCTATTTTGTGCTGATTAAATAAAAGAAGAATTTTGTGAAAATTTTTGATAGGAAAAGAAGTTTTGTGAAAAAGGAAATGAGAAAGCTTAATGGTAAGTTTTTATTATAATTTTTATTATTATTTCTTTTTCAATATTTTGAACTAATTGAGTCATTATTTAGTTACTATACTTGACCGTAACGATTATGGAATAAATTAAGAGCTAGAGAAAGCTTGACATCCTCTTTCTTTATTTAACTGAACTCAACTTATTGTCATTAGTCATGTCTTAATTTATTTCAATTACTTATGACTTTGTACTCATTTCATTTACAGACATATGAATTTAAGATTTATTGAATAATTTTTAAATTGTTGAAAAATATTTGAGAAAAAGAAAAATTTTTTGGAACATAAAAACTCCATTTTGTTATTTTAACATTTACCACTGATATGGGACTAATTAGTGCATCATAGTGGAAAATTTAATAAACGAATAAAATCAATTAAAAAATTAACTTTGGTAAAAATGCCTCACAACCTCTGAATGCTCAATTTAACTTTTAAATATCCAGAAGGTAGAATTGAATGAATTATGAAAAACCAGTAATTTAAAAGCTGGCAAAAGCTTCGAAAATATTCTGCAAAAATGTTTATAGAATTTTCAAATATAGTGAATTAATTTTCCTAACAAAATCATTGAGAATTCAAATCAATGTCTGAAATTGTTTTATATTTAAGTCGGAGGTATTGCGTAAACCTAACGGAATTTTTTGCGGAAATTTTCTTGAAAAATATTCTGAAAATACTCAAGAATTTTCACAGAATTCTTTGTATGTTTTCAGTATGCAAATTTTAATATTTTCTTAATGGTTTTTGGTAAATTCCACGGAAATTTTTAAAAATAAGCTTTTTTCAAACTACAGCCAATAGACAAAAAATGTTGTTTCGGACACCGAACTAAAAAATATTTTCAGATAATTTTGATTACGGACCTGTACAAAAATATTTTCAAAAGTCAGACTCCGGCAAATCAAAACTTTCTCACTGAGAATGAACTTTGATTCAAAGATTTTCTAAGAAATTTTTATTTCTATAAAAAAATTCTAGAATTTCCGTCATTTATTATTGTTTTTATTTTTTACAAGAATCAATTTGTAATGTTCATTCGATCACACAATTCTTCCATATAAAAATTAAAGTAATACAAAATAACAAGAAAAAGAAGAAATAAAAAGACGAAAAAAATTTATTCTTCAATTAATTTGATGATGTGTGAACGAAATTAATTGATAAAGCAATCAAACAAATTTAGAAATTTACAGAGAACTGTACAGAAAGATGTGACAGATGTTTTTATTTTTTGTAGATTTTTTTTATAAAAATAAAATCAGAAAAAAACTACTTCATCACTGTCTCTTCAATAAACTTTCATCACTTCAGTAAATTTACATAAAATTGTTCAAATTTGACCAAGATAAAATTCAAACACAAATTGCAGCATCAAATATGTTTAAGCAAACTCAAAAAAAATTATGATGTTTAAATCCTTTCTGTGTAAACAGAACGTGAAAATTATCGCAAAAAATTGCAGAAATTTTTTGTAAGCAACTTTTAGAAAAGTGTTTATGAAGCGAGACGATAAAAAATGACCTTCAAGATTTGCTAATGAATTGCAACGTACGAAAAAATATTGACGTAAACAAAAATTAAAAAGAAGCTAACGAAACATTTTTTGGTCTTTCGTAAACAGAAGAAAAAGTTTTTTATACTTTTGCTTATTTTGTTGAGTGAGATAAAAAATTTAGATTAAGAAAGTAAAGTGAAAATTATTTATTGATAAAATGGATGGATTTTTGAACTGTTAGGAAATTACGCAGCATGAAAGAGAACTGATGCGTACTTTCAGCTGGCATATGAATTTTAAATGAATTAAATAAGTTTTTGCGACATGAATTGATGACTTTTTATCCTTGAACTATTTTTGGAAAATAATGAATTTTTTAAATTTAAATTAAAAGAAAAACGATAAATTTTTTAAATCAAAATTCAAAGATTTTGAAAATTAGGTCAATTCCAAGTTCTTTAAAATCAGATAGAATTTGGAAAAAAAAATGTTAATTCTATCAAAAAATTTATAAAATCAACGAAAAATTTCATGAAAATACCAAAAAAAATTTGAAAGTTTGATATAAAATTTTTGATTTTCTATGGTTATTCTGTTTTAATTATCAAAAGTTCTCACTTCTTGCAATTTGTTTAAATTTGTGAGTTGCGTCTGTAAAAGATAGTGGACTACTTGGTATTAAGTCATAAAACAAATTTAAATATAAAAAATCGATTCTAAGCTGATTTTCAAACACTTGACTTTCTATTGACATTTTTTGCAAAAAATTTATTTTCCTCAATTGTTCTTAAAAGTTTCTTTAATTTTCTTTTTATTTAAAATTTTTCATCATCACAAAGCAACGAGAATGCGTTGAAAAGTATAAAATTATTTGAAGAATAAAGAAGAAACATTTTTTTTTCTATCTTTTTCGCTCTTATTTCGATATCAATAGATGAAGAGAAAAATATAATATGAGAAAAAAAGTTTATTTTTCCAATCTCAATAGAAATGAAAAATCATTTGAAATGATTTTTTTTTTCATTTTTATACAAATAATCTCAATTCAATAGAGACTTTTCTTCTCATCATTTGTTTGCTGCTTCTTTTTCACTGATTTGATACAGTACTTTATTTAAAAAAGTGATGATATAAATTTTAAAGTCATTTTAAAAAAAAAGAAACGCGCTCATTCAAATTCAAATTTTGACAATTTTGGTAAGAAATAAAAATTTATTAACCTTCAGAGTTAGTTTTTTTACTACAATACTTCCTAGTCGTGATAAATAAAATTGTTTCAATGTTGATAACTAAAAATATTCGTAGTTAACCTAATCATGTTTCTTTCTTTAAAATTGATTGATTTTAAATCAGTAACTTTTCAAAATTCTGTCACGACTCAAATTTTTTAAAAAACTAAAAATTTAGAAAAATATTTTGTATTTTCAAATTTAAAATGCAGTTCCTAAAAAAATTTATATTACGAAATAATTGCATATAAAAATTGACACTAAAGGTTGATATCTAAAGACAATTACTCTCAAATTATCATTGTATCTGACATTTTTATCTTATCTCAAAACGTTCACAGAAAAAATGCTATCAATTTCATTTACTATCAAAACAATTGACTCATATCATTTTCTACGCTATGTTGAAATTACTTTTTTACTCACTTGACGATAAATGTTCTACAAAAGGAAAGAAACAAATCGAGTTGTGATGTTTTGCGAGTAAAATTGCACGTAAAATTATTTGCTTATGGACTTTTGTGTTTGCTCGATTGATTTACTTTTTTTCTTCTTATTTTTGTTGTCAGAATGTTAATAAATTGAACAAAAGCTTTGAGAACAAAAAAATTGTTTTTAAATTAAAGAAATTTCAATTTGATTAAAATAAATTTTTTTAAAAGAAATTTGTTTCTTTGCAAAATTTTAAATCAGTTTCATTTACAAAAGCACTTAAGAAACGTGAAAAGGTATTTTTTTGCTTGCGATCAAAACAATCCTCTTATGTGCTCCACTTTTTATTCTTCATACTCAAAAGAGTCTTTTTCTCTTAACAACTCGTAAATCGCATCACTTGCAAACAAGCATCAATTTTTTTTTCATGTGTGTGTTTGTATCTGCGTGCTTCAAAGATTTCCGTAACCATAGCGATCTCAAAAGGAAGAGCAAAAAAATGATGAAACTCTGAGCTGAATTTGGTTTTTTGTTTCTTCTTAGCTGCTTTTTTGCGACTTTCTCAAGGTCGTTGAGGCACACAAGCAATGAGAAATGAAGAAGCAAAGTAAATGTGAAATCTCGATTATAATGCTGGCTGACGGCATGAAGATGAAGAGATATACTTTGTATGATGAATTTCTTTTGAAATAATGATGATGAGAAATTTTGTTTTTTAGTTCTTGCTTTCTTTTATGACATTTTTTAAAAAAGATTATTTTTGTAAAAAAATATTAAATTTTGATATTTGTAAATTAATTACTGCATGCATGCGAAACAATTAGAAAAAATTGGTAACATGCCAACATATTTGCAAAATAAACTTTTTTAAAAAAAATTTCCCATTAATTTTCTGACACCAAATAATTGATAAGATAATGCTCCATAATTTGCAATCAGCAGCTGTAAAACTTCAACTCCACATTTCATGCCTGAAAGGCAATTTCCATATTTCGACATTTCTTCGATCGACTGCCATAAAGATGCTCGCCTTTCTTTTCGTCAAACTCTGAAAAAATGAGAAAGTGCAAGCTACTCAACTCAACTGTCTTGCAATAAAACAACGGCAAACTAATTATCTACGGTAATTGCGCTTAATCATCGTCATCATTTACAAGCTGTAGCTCATCATATTTGTGTCACATAAGTAAAGAGTGTGAATGCAAAATACTGCTGCTGTTGTTGATCGCCACGCGTTTTAGGAAGTGCAATGTTTTTCCTTTCACACAGTTTGTGGTTTGCAATTGAGTTTCTGTGACTTGTTGACTCAGTTGCAAATAGTTTTGATGCAATTTCAGATGAAAAATATATGATGATGCAAAACTTTCTCTTGGGAAAGGGAATTGAGTGATTTAAAATTGCTTTATTTTGCATTTTATGATGGTAAAAAATTAGTATGATTTTATTAATTATTGAACTATTTGGCTTCAACAAAGTGAGAAATTTTTTTATTAATTGAAGTTCAGTGTTTAGAAAAATTTTTGTCCGGTGTCAAAATGTAAAAATATTTGAAATTTTCAGTGTTTGGAGTCTAAAATTACACGAAGAGAAAGATATTTTATAACTGGCATAAAATTTTTGAGTTTTGTCCTTGTAAACTCAAATTTATTAACTTCCTTAAAAAGAAAAATTTTAATTGTTATAACTTTCTTATGACAGTTATAACAAAATTAACACTGTTATAAAACTTTTATAGCAGTCATAAAAAAATTTATAACACTTGTAAATTTTCTTTTTAAGGCTAATAAATTTAATTTTATAGGAACAAATTTTAAAAGCTTTATGCCAGCTATAAAATAGTTTTCTCCGTGTGTAAAATATTCGGATTTTTTATATAAAATATTACCAGAAAATTCCTATAGTCGTACAAATTCTTGTCCGAATAAGCGTAAATATTAGAAAATTCAGGATGAAATTTCTCATTAGAAACTAACAAGAATTGTTCTTCTCCATCAAACTAAAAAAAGTTTTATTTTCTGCAAACAACTTAATTTCACATTAACTAATTACTATGTCAAGAAGAAGAAAAAAAGAAGTAAAAGCTCTTTATTTTAACATTCAGGCTATGAATATTTAAACACAAAAAAAGTAAAAAAAAGAAAAAATGCCAGCGCATATGTATAAATTGTTCATTTTAGCAAAAATCCATGAAGAGTGTAAATAATTTTTAAGGAAATGCTTTAAAAGTGTAAAATTGAGACATAAAAAATGAGTTAAAAATGTTGGAAGTAATTGAGTTATTTAATGTGAATGAAAACTAAATAATTTTTTAAATTATGAAATTTTTCAACTACAATAAATTAATCAAAAATTAATTTTTTCATGTCTTGTAAATTAAATAACACAATAGCTCTTAATTTAAGAAACATTGAACAAAAAAAATCAATTCCAACTGTTTATTTTTTGCACATCTTGAAAATCTCCAAATCTGATTGAGCTTCGATTTCAGTTAAAGTTCAATGAACAACTTTTTTTGTTGTTTCTAAATCAAATAAAAAACTTTTTTTCATGTTTGTTAGAGATCTCACACTTGCGTGTCAATTTTTACTCTTTTTTCTATTTACTGACTGTTATTTTGAAGGCTGTTTTTGTTGTTTGCTTAAATTTGAATTTATATTGAATTTTTATGAGAAAAAAATTTTCATTTGAAATTTCATGTTAGAGTTCAATTGATTGTAAATTTAAAAATGATTTTAAAAAATACAATTTTTTCCGTTAGTTGGTCATGAATGAAAATACAGTGAATTTTATTACTGTAAAAACTTAAATTTAAAATTTTTTAAAATAATTCTTTATTGCTTTTATAGTTACAAATTTAGTGACATTTCAAACCTTCGACATTTAATTTTACGAAAAGTTACAGAATTTTGAATGAAACCTCAAAAAAATTTCTAACTTTATCTTTTGTAAAATTTAATAAAATTCTTCACCTAAACCATTCCTCCCTTTGTATGAATTTCATCCTTCATCTTAAAGTTTTGTAACCTGAGACATTTTCTTCTTTGTCAACTTTCCTTTCAAAGACGACGTTCATATAAAAGTAACCAACAAACAAAATTCCTCAAATATACAAAAGGAAGTTCGTTAGAGAAACATCTTCTTGTTCGTCATCATCATCATCATCATCATCGTACTGCTGTTATTCATTCATCGACACAAAACACTCGAGTGCGTTCATTCTGATTACGAAAGAATTTTTTTCTCTCTTTTTTCAATTCGAAATGCCAGACATAAAGCAAATGTCATGTAAAAAAAATTATTTTTGTTGTTGTTAAGCATTGATAAAAAAAGAACGTAATGAATAAGAAGAAATTTTGCGAAAAGTGACATAATTTTTATTGAGTGTTGCTTGCTTGTTTTTTTCTTGGCAGCGACAATTTGATATGGCTTTATGTTTTTTTTTGGTTCCAGACTGCTTGGTGGCAAAGAAGGAATTTTTTTGAGTATTTGAAATTTTTACTTTTAATTTTAAAAACTTTTTAGCGCATTTTTTCAATGTTTATACATTTTTTTGTCTATAATTGTAAAAACAAATAAATTATAAAAGCACACCTAAAAACTCATCAAAATCAACAAGCCTATTCTTAAAATCAAACCCAAACCATCCCAAAGTTTGAACCCACTTAAAATTATTTCTTTCTTTATTTACATTAAAAAAATCAAATTTTAAAATTCATGCTATGAACTAAATAATAAATTGCAAAAAAGTTTCAGTGACAAACCACAAACCAGACACATGCATGTGTGCTACTATATTGACATATCAATGATGCGAATCAACAGATTTTTATGTAATTTTAGCACTTTTTTGTTTTTACATAAGTTGAAATTTATGTTTCAATTAGATTTTTATCATGTTTGACAAGTTGCAACAGCAGTCACATTTATGTGATAATTTTAAAAGAATTATTTCAGTATAAAAATTTACAGCAATCAATCTTGATATTTGATAGCTTTTTTCCATTCACACCCAACCAAACAAGCTCAAATCCTCTCAATTTAACTTGATTGTTGTTGTAAATGCCACAATCTGCACTAATCCCTTCCATATTACACACATTCATTCAGCTCATGCATGCAAAATTAATTTTTCATTCATACAATTAATCGACACAATTGAGATTGCGGGTTGCCCATTTAAACATGTCACATATAAGCTACTATTGAAGCAGTTCATTCATATGTAATCTGTCACTTTAAAATAAATAATTGTTGCTATAGAAAATGAAACTTTTATTTTTTGTATTACAAATTTTTATCAGTGCTTTTGTTATTGAAAAAAAAAGAACAAAAAGTTGCAAAAAATAATTCTCAGATTTAAAAACAACAGAATTTTGTCTACATTGTAAACAGCTAAGCTGCAGCAAACTCCAAACAATTTTACAACAACAGAAAAATGATTTTTTTAATATCTCAAGTTTCCTCCATTCACAGACAATCTTCTGTGAGTGCACACACGCTTTTATGACTGTGATAATAAGAATCATCTGTTCAAATGCTCATATACATCATCATGTTCATAAAATACACTCATACAATGGTGCAGCAGTAAATTCTTTTTTTTCTATGTTGAAAATGTGTTGAATGTTTGACTTTTTTTTATTGATATTGAAGAATTAAAATGGGAATAAAATGGAAAAATTAGTAAGTGAGATAAATTTTTTTTTGAGTTTGTCTTTATTTTTATGGCATATTTTCAAAAATGATAATTTTTTACAATAAAAAAATTTAACAACTTTTTTCTATAAAATTCAAAATTAACTGAAATATTTTTGCTATAAAATTCAAAAGTTCATTGAAAATTTTTGCTATAAAATCCAAAAAATTGTTGAAATTTTTTCTATAAAATTTATTGAAATTTTTTTTCTATAAAATTGAAAAATCAACCGAAATTTTTGCTATAAAATTCAAAAATTTATTAAAATTTTTTTCTATTTCTTGCAAAATTTCAAAATAATTGAAAATCTTTTATTACGAAATTCCAAAAAAATTGAAAATTTCAATTCAATTTATTTTTTTTAAACTGAATCTTCATAAAATTCACTCATACAAAAGTAATAAAAATTTCAATAGAAAACCGGATTGACTTTTTGTACTCTTTCGACTTTGACTTTTTCTTAATGAATGCATGTATTTGCACTTGTATGTGTTTGTGTCTTTTTTTCTATGCATCTTAATGATGTATTATTAGATCACAACTATTAATAATGTTGATCACTATTTTGAACGACTGGCGCTACTCTCGATTTCAATCGACATTTCTAAGATTTCTGTTTCTGTCTGGATTGCAATTAAGTGTGAAGGTTGATATGGCGACATGAAAGAAATAAAAAAAAATGAAAGGGGGAAATCGAGGTGCAAATGAATGAAGAAAAATTTTCAACGCCATATGTTTAAAAATTTTTTCTAAAATAGCAAAAAAAAATTTATTAAATCCAAAATTTTATGCAAAAAAAAAATCTTCAAAGTTCATCCCATTTTTGGGTCTTAAACAACTTAATAAATAATTTTCCAATATTTATCGCACACCTAAGAATCATCCCAAGTAAAGAAGTGTGGCATACCAAACCTACACATAAACACATGTCATTTGGCCTTCAATGGCATTTCCAACTAAAATTATTGTTCTATTATTTAAATTTCTTTATTTTGTGTCGGCTTTTGCAATAAAAATTGACAGTTAAAGCAGCAATTTATTGGATTGAGGTTGTAATTTTAAATTTTAACACCATCGTGCTGGTTGAAATGGTTAAATTTAAAAACTTATGCTGGTTGTAGAAAACTAGATTAAATTTTACCTTATGAAACAAAAAAACACAAACTTCAAAGTGACATCATTGCAAACACAACACAATACAAATTCTATTAATAAAATTAAACACAAAAGACGACAAGCTCTGACTAAGAAAGGTCATAAGATTGTCGCAAGCAAATAGATAAATCTGTTTTGTTCATCTTTTAATTCTTCAATAACAATTGGTGATTTAATTAATGCATTACTGTCGATTGAAAAAATTATGATCATGAGAGTCGTGCGAGGTGAGGGTCACGAGATGAAATAAATTTTCTGAATAATAATGATAATGTTAACAATAATGAGCTCATTTATTTAGCAGGAAAAAAACTTTTTTTGTTGATTAAAATTTTAAATTTGAAAACAGATTTTTTTTTGTACTTTAACAAATTTTTGCTTTAACTTTTTGTGCTTCAAATAGAATAAAAAAGAATTGCAAGTAATTTTCATATTTGCATGTGTTGTTGAATGATGCAGTTACTAAGGAAGGAAGTTAAAAAGTATGAATTTTAACAGGGATGCTTGCTGACAAAATAAAGAATTGTCGTTGACAAATTGGTCAATTTGCTCTAATTTTTTACTAGAAATTTACTCGTTGATGTCTTATTTAAAAACTTTTGGTCTACAAAATATTGAATAAAAGAATTTTATCAAAAAATTATTTTGAGTAAAAAGTCAGAGCAAACCAGACGATTTGCCGACAACAACTTTAACAAAATATTTAAATTTTATAGTGAACTAAAAATTTATAATTTAAAAATCAAGTCTTCAATCTTTTTTAAATTTTTTCTCTAAAATTTTCCTTCAATTCCCTGGATTTTACAAAAAGCAAATTTCATCTTTCATCGCAACTCAATGACTTTGACTTCAATAGAAGCACAACTTACTTTTTTTTTCATAATAGCTCACTCATATTGAGTTCCAACGATGACGATGATGCAACACTGAAGTGGAAATGTTTTCTTCTTCTTTTTCTATATTTATCGAGTCATGCATCCCATTAGAGACTTCTACTGAAAGAATCAAAATAATATTTCCTCATCATCTTGAAACGAGAATGAGCAGAAATTATGAAAAATTAATTTTTCTTCATCGTGTGGCTATAATTAGATTGTAGAATGAAAGAGGAAAAATTATTTGAAGTTTAAGTGGCAATTTGTTATCCACAGAAACTTTAAATGATGCGCATCATTTTTGTGACTGTAATTTAAGTAGATTTATGTGTGTTATTGCTGTCAATGTTGCGACATAAATTTTTATTTTTATAAATTTGGGACATGAAATTTGAAGTTTGTTGAAAATTTTTTAGGCTATGTATAATTTTTTTTTAATTATTGTCAATGATGTTGTTGTCAAGTTAATACAAATGTCTGAAATGCAAATGATTAGTCATGCATTCAATGTAAGCTTTTTATTCACCTATTCAGGTGTAAATTACAAAGAAAAAAGATAGAAATAAGTACTAAGGAAGTATAAAGAAGCAAACTTGTTGTGATGACATTTTTAAGTGAGCTTGTTGTGAGTTTCATTGAAGTGAAGTTTCATGAAGTTAAATTGTAATAAATTAGCTGGAAAAATTGTTTTAAAAACCTACAGGATTTTTCTTCAAATTTCCAACTGAGGAATTTGTTAAAATTTTATCAAAAATTCTCTAACGTCCTACATTTGGTTCTTCCTACTTACAAATGATCTCAATAGGCAAACAAAGATGTTTTTCGCTGTTTCTTTCTAAGAATTTCAGTCGATTTAAACAAGACATGTTTTTCTGTTGGTCGCTAACCAGGAGTCATTGACTACAGTAGCCTAAAGCTACAGAGTTGTTTGTTTCTTTTACAGTCCTTAGATTTTAACCTTTAAAATCAACCAAAAAATACCTCTAGAAACATAAAAGATAAAAATTAATTATTCAAAATTATTAGAGTTTGGTACTTGACTTGTATGTGTAAAGTGTCTTGACTATATGTTTGAATGTTGCCTTAGAAAAAATGTCTCTAACTCATTCAAATTTTATTTAATTTGGTTTAAATTTCGCAACATTGTCAATGATTTTTAGGTTTTTAAAGTTAAGACCAAATTAAATAAAATTTGAATGAATTAGAGAAATTTTTATTAGTCAACTTGCATGTACATAGTCAAGTCACTATACATATGCAAGTCAAGTATGCATGCAAGTACCAAACGCAATAAAATTTTAAAAATTTACCATGCATCAAAAGATTACTTTTCATAAAATATTCTCATTTTATTCCTTCAAATTTTCAAAAATTACCACAGAAGACCATTTTTCACACAAAATTTCTCTTTCTTAAAATTATTCATTTCATCATCAATCACAGTTTTAATTAAATTATTTCAACTGTCAAATGCTTTTCAGTATTTTACAAAGAACAGCACACATTTTAATAATCGATTGAGTCTTTTTGTAAAAAATGGTCAATAAATTTCATTACAATGTAAAGAGCTTTTAATTAAGTTATTGATGACTTTATTAAATAATTAAATGAAAAATTTAATGGAATTTTCATGTTTAAAAATTTTTAATTGTCAAAAACGAAATTTTTTTGTAGTTTTCAAAGTTTGTAAGATATTTCAAAGTTTCTTACATTTTTTATTCGAATTTTTTTCTTGCAATTTATTTTAAATCTCTAATTTAATCAAATTTAAAAAAAATTACACAGAAAATTTTAAAAATAAAAATTCAAAGTCGAAAAATTAAAATTTTGCATACTAAAATTAATCACCTTCAATTAAGAAAAATACTTCAATCATATTAAATTACAAATCACAAATAACCCAAATCGGTCACCTTGAACAGGCGTCACAATCGATCAGCATCAATCACAATCGACATCGATCTAGCTTGACATTGTTTTGTCAGGTGCTTGCACTTACTGCAACGCAGTCTTAAAAATATATCAGAAACACAATCTCTCGCATGAATATGAACCACATTCTTTCTTATTCGAGCTGTTATTTGAGAATTCGCAGCGTAAAAAATTCAAAATGAGATTTTTATGAGATTTTTTACACGCACCGACAAATATTTTTTTTTTTCAAAGAATTCATAAAAAAATTATGGCATTTTATGATGTTGAGTGATTTGACTTTTCGCACGTGCTAAACAATTTAGGTGGTAAATTTAGAATAAAAATATAGAAATTTCCAACAAGTTTTCATTTAGAATGAATTTTTTAAATCATTTTTTATTATTTTAATTTTGGAGTAACCAGCAACATCTGGCAATCAATTTCCTTTCTTTTACTATTTTCATATGTTCACTGTTGTTTTCATCTTTAATGAGAGCAGAAGTTATCGATTATAATGCATTGTAATACTGGCGTTGTGCAGTGCATGCGATTTATGTAAACAAAAAAAAGTTTAAGTTAAAAAGGGAAAATCATAACAAAAAGTTTTTTGTTTTTCATTCTCGCCTTTTGTTATTGTTTGGGAGAGTGAAAAATTGTTGTACATAAAATGCAATGTGCGCGCCAACAATGAGAATCATGATGGATTAAAAATATTGATGTCTGGTTTTTTGGGTTTATTGTGCTACTATTTATGGAAATTAAGTTAATCTGTTGAATTTTTGAAGTTCTAAAAGGTTTTTTTTATTATTTTACTATGTAAACTTGTAAAATTTTTAAATTTCTTTGATGTTTTCAAAGTAAAATCTTTTTGTAAAAATATTCGAATTTTCTACAATTTTCATTTAAAATCTACAACAAAATTCTCCAATTTTACATAAATTTATTTCAAATTAAAATTTTTTTTGAAAAAACTTACATTTTCATAAACGTGATATTTTATAAGATTTTTTACAATTACTACAACGGTTTTGTAAAAGATGTACAATTTTATAAGAAAGATATATTGTAGAAATCTCCATTTTTTTGTAAAAAACTTACAATTTTACAAAATACAGTTACTACATTTTGTAAAAAAATTTACAATTCTACAACAAATTTTCTACATATTTACAAATCTACAATTTCTACATTTTTTTATACAAAATTACAAGATAAAATCTACATATTTACAAAATAAATTGTAGATTTAGAAAATCTGAATTTTCAAATATTCTAATGATCACTCAAATCAATCAAATTTTTTGTACCAAAAATTAACATTTCTACAATAATTTCTTGTAAATTACATATTCTTAAATTCAGCATTTTACAATTTGAATTTAAAATTTACAATAAATTTCTTTTCCTTTATTTCATTGCAGTAAATCCAAACTCAATTATGTCACGATCACAAAAGTCGATTCCACAGCCAAAAAAGGTGGCACCACCATCGGTACCAGATATGTATCGTTATAATCAGTCACCACAGTCACCATCGCAGCTCAAAGAAAAAGACAACGATGATGGTGGCTTCAAACGTCACCTTATGGAACCACTTTCGCCATCGTGTCTCACAGTGTCTTATCAACGCCGTTCAGCTGACCCAATTAGTCATAAAGCAGCGGTTTATTATCATCAGCAATATGGACTACAGGAAGATCAAGGCATTGATTTGACACAATCACCTGGTCGTGACTCACCAGGATCATCTTCTGGCTCAGCTGGAAGCGGCTCACGGCATTCTACAGTATCATTAGACAGTGGTCGATCATCAAGTTATTTGACAGGATCAGTTGATCGAATGAGTACACAATCTGATCATGATATGATTGTCAATTGGCTGCTGATGCTCAATTCTGATGATTATTTACCCTATGCCAGTAATTTTAGCTCAGCTGGTTATGATCTCGGCACGATTGCTCGAATGACGCCAGAAGATTTAACAGCAATTGGCATAACAAATCCACACCATAGAGAAGTTATCAAGTCTCATATTGATGAATTACAAGTCAATGATTCGTTGCCACATTATGTTCCAGTAAGTTTAAATTTCAACTAATTTTTAAAAGAAAATAAAAATTTCAAAATCTTTCTAGGGTTCAATTGATGAATGGTTACGTTTATTACGATTAGAAGAATATATAATTCCATTACAAAATGAAGGTTTCCAATCAGTACGCGATATGACAAAATTAAATGAAGAAGATCTCGAAGATATTGGAATTGTGAAACTTGGACATCAAAAGAAAATTTTGCTAGCAATTAAACGTGTAAAGGACATTTTGAGTGGTAAAGTTGTAGTGCCTTGTGTTAACTTTTGCTGCCAACCACAACCGCAGCCAGCAATTGCTATTGGTCCTATTTATACGCAGAGTCAAGTGAGTATTGATTAAAATTTATGCTCAGTACAGAATTATTTACAAAGCTCAAGTAATTTAGATAACTCTGCAAACATTTAATTCTTTGCAGTTTAATAAAAATAAAGCAAAAGCTTTTTAGGTTAAAATGTTTAAATAAATTAAATTTTTTACAGCATCACGATGAACAAATCACGCATATGCCAGCAAAGACAACTTTCTTTGATCCTCGAATGCTTCCTGATCACAATATATCGCCATATTCAATTAATCAAATGCCACATATGGCTAATTTTCAACATCATCCACCTATGTCACATGCTATGGTAAAATTTTACTATTTTTTATATCAAATTTCAAAAAAAAAAAAAAATTTTTATGGTATTTTAGCAATCATGGAGAAGAAGTTATGATGATGGTGACATAACACCAACAAATGAAATAATGGAAGCAAAGAATGAAACATCATCAGGTGGTGGAACACTTCCAAGACAGCAAAGACAAACGAAGCGATCAGTAACGCCTGTAAAAATTGACTTGCCACCACAACAGCCATTATTTAATACAAATTATACAGCAGAAGCACTAAAACAGATGTCAATGTATTACAGTACACCACAACCAACTTTGGCTCAACGATCTGAAATGGAGCTCTGTCAGAAGGTTGAAAAATGTTACATTGATGGCACAAATGTGCATTATAGACCACAATATGTGACACCAAACTACCAACAAATGATGTATCAACATCAAATGTTACAACAACAGCAACAACCTGCATTTGGAAAATTATATGCTGGACAAACACATCAGACACAAGCTGAAGTTCATGTTGAACATTCACAAGTTGAAGTTTGCATGGTAAAATTTGAAATTTATAAAAAAAATCATAAAATTTAAGGTTTTATTTTTTTAGTCAAATTCATCAATTGATTCAATTGATCAAATTCCATTTGCCAATGAAAATGCAGGCACAATAAAACAACGAGCATTAAATCGACATGATTTGCCACAATCAGCTTCATCATCATCAACATCCTCCTCAAATTCATCAGCATCGACTGCCATTCCATTATGCAGTTCTGGTGCACGAGTAACATCACCTGCCACAACTGAATGCGATACAAATCTGGATGATCCAGATGATTCTGATACAGTTTTTAATGACATCAATATTATGCTCAATAAATTAAATGGAGAAATTGACATTATGATTGAACATGGAGCAAATGGTGAAAATAATGGTGAAAATTAATTTGGATAAAAAAAGTCATTAAAATTTAAGAATTTCAATAATCGAAATCCGAATTTTGTCAAAAAAAAAAGTGAAAAGAGATGGAAAAAAATATTGTCAATATCTCTATGAAAATTTTTTTCCTTAATTGATTTGAAAACTACTGAAAACAAAAATCTTACGAAATTTATCTTTAAAAAATTTGTAAATAAAATAAGACTGAAAGAAACTTTTAAAAAATGCAGCAAAATTTCACAGGAATGAAAAAATAAGGATTAAAAAATTGCACGAAATTGTTATGGAGATGAAAAGCAAAAATTTTTAAGTTTTTTTGGTAATGAAGATTAAAACTTGGGGACTTTTTCATGCTTCTGGTTAAAAATTTACTCATGTGAATTTAGCACAATTTTCGACTGAATTTTTTTGGACGGATTTAATAAATTTGTAGAGATTAATTTTAATAAATCTCCAGTGATTAAAATTAATCATTTAGGATTTTAATACATAAATCTGTCGGGATTAAAATAATTAATATTGAGGTTTAATTAATAAATCAGTATGGATTAAATTTAATCTACCCTAAATTTTGGAAGGAAAATTTGAGCTAAATTTAACTTTAGTAAATGAAAATTTAAAAAAAGTTTCACAAAAAACAAGAAAAAGTTCCCAAATTTTTAAAAATCGCAAAGAATTTTTTAAACCTTTTGGTAATTGGAAGATTGAAAAATTCTGCATTTAAGCAATGAAAAAGGAACTGATAAGAAAATGTTTTTTTGGTAAAATAAAAAAAAAATGTTGAAATGAAGAAAAAATGTTTAAAAAAATTATTATTTTCAAATTAGGAAAAAAAAAAATGTCATCTTAAATTTGTTTTTCAACATTTAAAAATTTCATTCAATAAAAAACATTTAAAATCCATAAATATTAAAAAGTGAAACCTCCAAAAGCTAACTCTAATGAAACAAACAACAATTTTGTATTTGATGAAACTCTGTAGCATTTATATCGAAATGAAATAGTAAACGAAAAAAAGCACATTACTTAAGCCAGGTATTTGCAACTATTTATAATCAAAGCAAAACAGTTTTTTAAAAATCTTTCAAGCATTTCCAATCATAATTCCGATTCAAAAAATTTCTCATACTTTTTATTTTGTTTGTGTTCAACTAAAAAATAATAAAAAATTGTTTAGAGGAAAAATTTACCATCAAGTAAATGTAGAAAAAGAAAAAAATCATAGTGTCATGTAGTGAGTAATGTTAATCAATATCTATTGATTGTAAGAACGTGTAATTTTTAGGACTAGCAAACAACCAAAAAAATATCAAAACTTTTTTTTGGTTTTCCATCAATATTTAGTACCTTATAATGTTAGAAGAAAAAAAAATAATTTTTGTACCAAATGTTAAAACAAAAAAGGTACTTAACCATCATATCCATCAATGTCCATTACTTTTTACAAATGAAAAATTTAGAAGAGAAAAATCAGAAATATAATAAATGTGAAATTTTCCTCATTTTTCTTGTGTTCATAAATAATGAAAAAATTGCAGCTAAGAAGCTAAAGGCTAAATATTGCAGCTTTCTGCTTAGGTCGAAAATGGCAGCAAAAAATTCTTTTTAATTTTTAAAAATCAACACTAGAAATTCGAGGAAAAAAATTGAATTTTGAAAATTTTTGATTTGAATTTTTGTAAAAATTAAATTTAAATTTGTAACTGAACTTTTGTTTTTAAATTGAATTTTCTTTCTTAAAAAATTCAAATCAAAAATTCTTTTCAATTTTCAATTAAAAATTTTAATTTACAATGAAAGAAAAATACGAATTGTGTAAAAATTAATTTTAAAATAAACAAAACTATAGTTGACTAGTTGATAATGTCCCCAATTTCTTAAAAATTCTGCTGATTCAATTAAAAAATTTCTCTTCTGGTCTAACTAATAAATCTATTTCTTTATTGTAATAAAAAACATTTTAAAGATTTAATTAGAAATATTGAAAGATTATTATTTTTAATTAAGGTTCGTCACTTGCATACATACTTGACTGTATGCGCATAGTGACTTGACTAAATTCATGCAAGTTGACTTACAAAAAATTTCTCTAATTCATTCAAACTTTATTTAATTTAAACGAAACTTTGCACATTTATATGAAAGCCAATGATTGTCAAGATTGTAAGTGAAAATTGAAATAAATTTTGAATGAGCAAAAGACATTTTTTGTAAGTCAACTTGCATGTATTTAGTCAAGTCACTATGTGCATATCAGTCAAGTATACATACATGTGCCAAACCCTGTTTTTTTGTAAGTAATGAAAATATTTTTGATTTTCATTAATTTATTGAAAATTTCTGACAAAAATTTATTTTCTATTTAAAAAAATTTATTTTAAGTATTTTTTCCTAAAATTTATTTTTTATGTGGTTTTTTTAAATATTTTTTTTTTTCAAATCAATAAAAATTTCTCTAACTATCTTACTTACTTACTTACAACAATGAAGAAGAAAAATTTAACTGTAATAATTATAAACAAAACAAGAAAAATGATAAAACAGAAATTAAATGAATGTGTATTATACTAGCATATAACAATTAATAATGATTATTATGGAATATTATTATTATTACAATTATTGAACATAAAGAAATGAATATACTTGTATTAAGGTCTATATATAGTGAAGGATAAATACAAAAAGAAAGTAAATAAAAAATACATCGTTTTTGAAATAAAATGAAATTATGAAGAAAAATGATAAAGAAATTTTAATTAATTTTTTGAATTTCAGCTATAAATGAAAATTTTTTTTAATGAAAACCCAAAAATAAATGCTATTGGAAAATTTGAATATTTTACAAATTTTAGAGAACATCAAGCAAAATATATTTTGTTACAGAAGCTACTTGAGATTTCAATATATTCCACATAAAAATGTTTTGAACCAATGTTCAATTTGTATTAAACCAAGTGCAAAACTCCAAGACCTCAAGTTATCTTAGTGATCTTTAGAGATCCCTGAAAATACCTAAAGATCACTAAGATCGTTACTGATCTCTTAAAATCTCTAAAGATCTATACCAATCTTTAAGGATTTTTGGGATTTTTGGAGATTTTGAACAAAAACTGGATCGTTTCCGCACTTTAAATTAAACGGATGATCAAACTAAGTGTGAAACAAAGCCATTTTAGTATGTAAATAGTTCACAATAATAAAACAAATTTATCTTTATATTTTCTAATACTCGTCACCTTAAATAATCAAGTTTTTAAACATGTTGCTTTTTCAAGACAAAAGATGAAAGAAAGAAAAAAATTTTTTTGGTGCGGTGAAAAATTAGAACAAAGTTATTTTATTTTTATCACACTTTAATGAGATTGTGGTATGTTTTAAGATTGAAATTTTCTTCCTCTTCTTCTTTAAATGTCATTTCGAGTGAATTTGTGAAAATTAAAATATAAAATTCCCATAAAATTGAAAAAATTAGCTGAAATTAAACTGAATTATTAAAGATTGAGATTTTTTAATTTTTTAACTTACAAAATGACTCATAGCAAAAAGAATCACATTGAAATTTTCATCTTTTTGTTTCTAACAACAACAAGTTCATAAGTTGTACACAAAGTACCGACAAGAACGATGAACTTCAAAACTAAGCAAAAAAATGTGAAAAATTTAAAACGACGAATTTTCTTTGCCTCACGCTGTGATAAGTGGCGCGAAAAGAAAAAGAAAAAATGAAAAATTTATTAAATAAACAATGGAAATGAAAACTCACATATGATACGCCTTTGATCAAACTCCATGAACAAATGCTCCAAATGAAAAATAAAAGAAGAAGAGCTACGAAAAAAGTAAAGTAAAGAATTGATGGATCTGAAATGAAAATAAATTTTTTGAATAAAAATTTTATTTGAATTTAGAACAAAATAATTTTTAAAAATAAATTATAATTGAAAATTATTTTTCAAAATTATTTTAAAACTACTCACATTTAGCTAAAACCAACAACGAAGCAATAACTGTTCCCAGAAATCCAACAATTCCAATAGCAAAATGTGAATATCCTAGCAAAAGTCCACCAACAATTGGATCTATACAGCACAAAAAATTGCTGACACGACACATTTTTTAACTCTTTAAAGTCACAATGAAGACTGAACATTAAAAATGTAAAGAAATTTTCATCTGTCACATTAGAAAGAAAAATTTTTCATGTTGATGAGGAAGAAAAATCAAAACAAAACAATTTTTAGAGCAAAAACATTTTTTTATAGAAAACACAGCCTTAAAATTTCACTTTGGTTGTGAGATTTTGAAAACTGCCATAGATAGAAAGTTACGATTGCATTTGATTTGTGCTATTAAAATATTTCGGGCACTTATTTATATTCCTGTCATTGATTGCATTAATTAGAAAATTACGAATTTTAATTTCTAAATTGACAAAATTTGTAAACAAAAACATTGTTTGTTGCGCAACAATTTTTTTCACAAGCAACAAAACTTGATTTGAATTTGACTTGTACGTTACATATTTTCAAATTTATAAAATCTCTTTCAAAAATGACTCTAAAATTTTGTAATAGTTATAATATAACTAACCTAGCGTAAAACATGCGTTAAAGTCATCCGAAATTGGCAGAGACTTTTACAACTTTTTTCAGTGAAACCGGTCAGTAACAAGTTTCAAATTTTTTATTAAAAAATTCAATTCAACTTTTTAAAAAAATAATTAACAACTTTTTTTAAGCTTTTTAAGATTTGAAAAAAATTTCAAAGTTTTAAAATTAAATTTAAAAAATTAAATTTTTCTTTTAAAATATGAAAATTTTCTTGGAATTTAACGAACATTTAATATAGCATTATGTATTATGCAATTTCAATTCAAATTTATCAATAAAAATTATCTATGTCAGAATTTCAAAAATTTTATTGAATTCTTAGAAAATTTTTAAAATTTTAAATTTGAAAACATTGAAATTCCAAGCCGGCATTTCTAATGATTCATTTACAAATCATTTCCGTTATGTTTACAAATCACAACAAACAATCGTTAAGCATTAAATTAAACTTTGCAATAAACATTCTCTCACAGATCATGCGCAATTGGAATGTTGAACACACGCGACCTTCAGTTTCTCTTTCTCTCTCAATATTATATTTTCATACTCTCATTCAGTAGTGACTATAATCATTCAATTTCAAACTTTCCATTCGTACAGACTGTACGTAAAAGTGTTCTGATTAGAAAAAAATAATTTTTTTAATTTTCTTAAAGTTTTATTTGTTTAAAATTAAACTCCGGGTGGTTCTTTAACGATTAGAAAAAATAAAAATTATAATAATTAAAGAGAAAAAAATTGCAAATTGAAAAAACGTGGAAAAATTTTTCTTGTGTTTATAAATCAATAAAGAAAGAGAAAAAAATTAAAATAAAGTGAGTGAAGTTGATTGAAGCATTTATTTTAGATGTTTGCTGCAGTTGGTGATTCATGTTTTGAGGTATTTGAGTTTCAAAATGATGGACGAGAGTAAACAACTTAGAAATTTAGATTTATATGTCAATTGTGGCTTATTTTACTGTATTAAGTTTTAATATATTGGGTTAGAATTTTGTAAACAAGTGGAAATTTTATTTATTTTTTACTGACTTTATTAGGGAAAATTTATTCAAATTATCAATTCAAAACTTATTTAAATTTTAACTTAAAATTATTTAAAATTAAATTTAGAAATTTTAAGAATATTTTATAAAATTCAAAGAAATTTCTTCAAAAAATTCCTTAAAAAATCATGAAATTCCTTAAAATTCAAAATTCCCTTTAATCATCGAAATTTGAACTTAAAAAAAAGATAAAAATTTTCTTATCGCAACTTAAAAATTGACTTGTGAACATTGAATCGAGCATTTCTTGATAATAAGAATGTATGACGAAAGTTAGCAAACAAAACCAGCTGTTTAAGCAAAGAAAGAGAACTTGTTTTTAAAAAAGTAGCAAAATGTTGATAATTATTAAAATTTTTTATAAAAGAGAAATACTGATAATTGCTACTGCTTTATGGAATACAGGGATCTAGAAAATTTCAAATTGCAATATGAAAAAAATTTTGTTGCAAAAAAATTAGACTAAAAAAACAAATGAATTTTTATCAAAATAAGCAAAAGTTGATTTTAATTATGCTTTGATTTATGTAAAATTTATGATTTCTTTTGAAATTTCTTTATTTAAAACAAAAACTTTCTAACTTCTATGCACAAGAACTCAAATTCTTTGAACAAACTTTTGAAACTAACAATTAAACTAAAAACAAAAATATCCCTCGCTATTAATTAAAGGAAATGAAAAATGAGATTAAATTTCCCTTTATAAAACTTAACCACATTGCACCTACATAATTATTTTATTTTCTTTTCATTTCAACAACCCTACAGAGAATTTTTCTTTTCACTTAGCAATAACCACAAAAACAAGGCGTGTGTGTGATGAGCAGCATATGAGTAGTACTCAATTTCAGGTGTTTTAATTAATGACATGTAATGAACTCTTAACTACTTCAGTAATTGCCAATATCTATCAATTATTTATGAACTACTTTTGTATTTTCTTTCACACTAAACATTTTTATGTTTGCTGAGAAAATTAAAAAAAAATTTCTAAAATTTTATTTATATTTTGTTGAAAGAAATAATTTTAATTTTTATTGAAGTCATGTGTTTTTTAGATGAGAAGAAAAAAGTTTTAAAATTTATTTTTGTTTAAAAAATTTCTTGATAATTTTGTTTAGCGAGATAAATTTTAAATTAAAAAAAAATACTGAGTAACTTTGATAAAAAAATGGATTGATGGCAGGAAAATTTTACCTTCGAAGGCAAAGATGAAGGTAAATCTTCGAACACCGAAAACAACTTCGAATATATTTTTAAAAATGAAGTCAATTAAGTAAAGATATCAATTAAAAGCTTTGAAGTGAAAAAAAAATTTTTGATTCGTAAAATTTCTTATTGAAATATCCTGTAGTTGTTTGGAAAATATTGAAAATAAAATATGGTTCGGCACTTGCACGTGGACAGTCAAGTGTCGACGTCGGCACTTGACTGTCCACGTGCAAGTGCCGAACCATAGAAATAAAATAGCTCTAATATTTTGTAAATCATAGTGATCTTCGATATTGAAAATCAGGCAATGAGCTTTTGTTACAATATTTTTCAAAATTTTATTTGTTAATAAAAATTCTCATCATTTTAAAACAAAATCACTTCAAATATTATCACCAACTGCCAAATATGCTTACAAAATTATTAAAAAGGAGAGATTGTAATCACAATATATCGCCATATTCAATTAATCAAATGCACATATGGCTAATTTTCAACATCATCCACCTATGTCACATGCTATGGTAAAATTTAACTATTTTTTTTATATCAAATTTCAAAAAAAAAAAAAAATTTTTATGGTATTTTTAGCAATCATGGAGAAGAAAGTTATGATGATGGTGACATAACACCAACAAATGAAATAATGGAAGCAAAGAATGAAACATCATCAGGTGGTGGAACACTTCCAAGACAGCAAAGACAAACGAAGCGATCAGTAACGCCTGTAAAAATTGACTTGCCACCACAACAGCCATTATTTAATACAAATTATACAGCAGAAGCACTAAAACAGATGTCAATGTATTACAGTACACCACAACCAACTTTGGCTCAACGATCCTGAAATGGAGCTCTGTCAGAAGGTTGAAAAATGTTACATTGATGGCACAAATGTGCATTATAGACACAAATATGTGACACCAAACTACCAACAAATGATGTATCAACATCAAATGTTACAACAACAGCAACAACCTGCATTTGGAAATTATATGCTGGACAAACACATCAGACACAAGCTGAAGTTCATGTTGAACATTCACAAGTTGAAGTTTGCATGGTAAAATTTGAAATTTATAAAAAAAATCATAAAATTTAAGGTTTATTTTTTTTAGTCAAATTCATCAATTGATTCAATTGATCAAATTCCATTTGCCAATGAAAATGCAGGCACAATAAAACAACGAGCATTAAATCGACATGATTTGCCACAATCAGCTTCATCATCATCAACATCCTCCTCAAATTCATCAGCATCGACTGCCATTCCATTATGCAGTTCTGGTGCACGAGTAACATCACCTGCCACAACTGAATGCGATACAAATCTGGATGATCCAGATGATTCTGATACAGTTTTTAATGACATCAATATTATGCTCAATAAATTAAATGGAGAAATTGACATTATGATTGAACATGGAGCAAATGGTGAAAATAATGGTGAAAATTAATTTGGATAAAAAAAGTCATTAAAATTTAAGAATTTCAATAATCGAAATCCGAATTTTGTCAAAAAAAAAAAAAGTGAAAAGAGATGGAAAAATATTGTCAATATCTCTATGAAAATTTTTTTCCTTAATTGATTTGAAAATTACTGAAAACAAAAATTTTACGAAATTTATCTTTAAAAAATTTGTAAATAAAATAAGACTGAAAGAAACCTTTAAAAAATGCAGCAAAATTTCACAGGAATGAAAAATTAAGGATTAAAAATTTGCACGAAATTGTTATGGAGATGAAAGCAAAAATTTTTAAGTTTTTTTGGTAATGAAGATTAAAATTTGGGAACTTTTTGATGACTCTCGTTACAAATTTTTTAAATTTAGCACAATTTTCGACTGAATTTTGGACGGATTTAATAAATTTGTAGAGATTAATTTTAATAAATCTCCAGTGATTAAATTTTCATCAGTTAGGATTTAAATAAACAAATCTGTTAGGATTAAAATAATTAATATTGAGGTTTAATTAATAAATCAGTATGGATTAAATTTAATCTACCCTAAATTTTGGAAGGAAAATTTGAGTTAAATTTAACTTTAGTAAATGAAAATTTAAAAAAAAGTTTCACAAAAAATAACAAGAAAAAGTTCCCAAATTTTTAAAAATCGCAAAGAATTTTTTAAACCTTTTGGTAATTGGAAGATTGATAAACTCTGCATTTTAAGCAATGAAAAAGGAACTGATAAGAAAATGTTTTTTTGGTAAAGTAAAAAATGTTGAAATGAAGAAAAAATGTTTAAAAAAATTATTATTTTCGAAATTAGGAAAAATATTAAAAATGTCATCTTAATTTTATTTTTCAACATTTAAAATTTCATTCAATAAAAAACATTTAAAATCCATACAATTTTAAAAAGTGAAACCTCCAAAAGCTAACTCTAATAAAACAAACAACAATTTTGTATTTGATGAAACTCTGTAGCATTTATATCGAAATGAAATAGTAAACGAAAAAAAGCACATTATTTAAGCCAGGTATTTGCAACTATTTATAATCAAAGCAAAACAGTTTTTTAAAATCTTTCAAGCATTTCCAATCATAATTCCGATTCAAAAAATTTCTCATACTTTTTATTTTGTTTGTGTTCAACTAAAAAATAATAAAAAAATGTTTAGAGAAAAATTTACCATCAAGTAAATGTAGAAAAAAGAAAAAAATCATAGTGTCATGTAGTGAGTAATGTTAATCAATATCTATTGATTGTAAGAACGTGTAATTTTTAGGACTAGCAAACAACCAAAAAAATATCAAAACTTTTTTTTGGTTTTCCATCAAATATTTAGTACCTTATAATGTTAGAAGAAAAAAAATTAATTTTCGTACCGAAATGTTAATTCAAAAAGGTACTTAACCATCATATCCATCAATGTCCATTACTTTTTACAAATGAAAAAATTTAGAAGAGAAGACATCAGAAATATATTAAATGTGAAATTTTCCTCATTTTTCTTGTGTTCAATAATAATGAAAAAATTGCAGCTAAGAAGCTAAAGGCTAAAATATTGCAGCTTTCTGCTTAGGTCGAAAATGGCAGCAAAAAATTCTTTTTAGTTTTTAAAAATCAACACTAGAAATTCGAGAAAAAAAAATTGAATTTTGAAAATTTTTGATTGAATTTTTGCAAAAAATTAAATTTAAATTTGTAACTGAACTTTGGTTTTTAAATTCAAATTTTCTTTTTTTAAAAAATTCAAATCAAAATTCTTTTCAATTTTCAATTAAAAATTTTAATTTACAATGAAAGAAAAAATACGAATTGTGTATAAAAATTAATTTTTAAAATAAACAAAACTATAGTTGACTAGTTGATAATGTCCCCAATTTCTTAAAAATTCTGCTGATTCAATTAAAAAATTTCTCTTCTGGTCTTACTAATAAATCTATTTCTTTATTGTAAATAAAAACATTTTAAAGATTTAATTAGAAATATTGAAAGATTAGATAATTTTTGTTTTAAATAAGGTTCATTCATTCATTCATCACTTGCATGCATACTTGACTGATATGCGCATAGTGACTTGACTAATTGCATGCAAGTTGACTTACAAAAAATTTCTCTAATTCATTCAAACTTTATTTAATTTAAACGAAACTTTGCACATTTATATGAAAGCCATAGATTGTCAAGATTGTAAGTGAAAATTGAAGAAATTTTGAATGAGCAAAAGACATTTTTTGTAAGTCAACTTGCATGTATTTAGTCAAGTCACTATGTGCATATCAGTCAAGTATACATACATGTGCCAAACCCTGTTTTTTTGTAAGTAATGAAAATATTTTTGATTTTCATTAATTTATTGAAAATTTCTGACAAAATTTTATTTTCTATTTAAAAAAATTTATTTTAAATATTTTTTCCTAAAATTTATTTTTTATGTGGATTTTAAATATTTTTTTTTTTTCAAATCAATAAAAATTTTCTCTAACTATCTTACTTACTTACTTACAACAATGAAGAAGAAAAATTTAACTGTAATAATTATAAACACAAACAAAAAAGAAAATGATAAAACAGAAATTAAATGAATGTGTATTATACTAGCATATAACAATTAATAATGATTATTATGGAATATTATTATTATTACAATTATTGAACATAAAGAAATGAATATACTTGTATTAAGGTCTATATATAGTGAAGGATAAATACAAAAAGAAAGTAAATAAAAAATACATCGTTTTTGAAATAAAATGAAATTATGAAGAAAATAATAAAGAAAAATTTTAATTAATTTTTTTTTATTTCAGCTGTAAATGAAAATTTTTTTTAATGACAAACCCAAAATAAATCCTGTTTAGAAAATCTTGGATATTTTACAAATTTCAGAGAATATCAAGCAAAATATATTTTGTTACAGAAGCTACTTGAGATTTCAATATATTCCACATAAAAATGTTTTGAACCAATGTTCAATTTGTATTAAACCAAGTGCAAAACTCCAAGACCTCAAGTTATCTTAGTGATCTTTAGAGATCCCTGAAAATCCCTAAAGATCACTAAGATCGTTATTGATCTCTTAAAATCTCTAAAGATCTATACCAATCTTTAAGGATTTTGGGAGTTTTCGGAGATTTTGAACAAAAACTGGATCGTTTCCGCACTTTGAATTAAACGGATGATCAAACTAAGTATGAAACAGAGCCATTTTTGTATGTAAATAGTACACAAATAATAAAACAAATTTATCTTAATATTTCTAATACTCATCACCTTAAATAATCAAGTTATTTAAAACATGTTGTCTTTTTCAGACGTGAACACATGAAAAAATACCATGAAAAGAATAACAAAATTCAATAGAGACCAAAAAGATCGTCTGAATTTTTTTGTACATTCACAAACGATGAAAAATTCCACCTGAAACAATATTAATAAAATGACAAACAATAAAGTAAAGCCAGCATTTTACTTAATCACCATAATTCACATTTTCTTACTCTTTCAAGTCACAATTAAAATTTATCGTTTTTCACATTTGCTTTGCGGAAATTCACGAGATGAAAAAAAGAAGAAAATATTTTTTTGTGCGTGAAAAATTAGAACAAAGTTTTTTTATTTTTATCACACTTTAATGAGATTGTGGTATGTTTTAAGATTGAAATTTTCTTCCTCTTCTTCTTTAAATGTCATTTCGAGTGAATTTGTGAAAATTAAAAATATAAAATTCCCATAAAATTGAAAAATTTAGCTGAAATTAAACTGAATTATTAAAAATTGAAATTTTTAATTTTTTAACTTACAAAATGACTCATACCAAAAAGAATCACATTGAAATTTTCATCATTTTGTTTTCTAACAACAACAAGTTCATAAGTTGTACACAAAGTACCGACAAGAACGATGAACTTCAAAACTAGGCAAAAAGAATGTGAAAAATTTAAAACGACGAATTTTCTTTGCCTCACACTGTGATAAGTGGCGCGAAAAGAAAAGAAAAAATGAAAAATTTATTAAGTAAACAATGGAAATGAAAACTCACATATGATACGCCTTTGATCAAACTCCATGAACAAATGCTCCATATGAAAAATAAAAGAAGAAGAGCTACGAAAAAAGTAAAGTAAAGAATTGATGGATCTGAAATGTAAAGAAATTTTTTGAATAAAATTTTATTTTTATTTGAACTTAAAATAAAATATTAAAATTCAAAATTTATTAACAAAAGTATTTTAAAACTACTCACATTTAGCTAAAACCAACAACGAAGCAATAACCGTTCCCAGAAATCCAACGATTCCAATTGCAAAATGTGAATATCCTAGCAAAAGTCCACCAACAATTGGATCTATACAGCACAAAAAATTGCTGACACGACACATTTTTTAACTCATTGAAGTCACAATGAAGACTGAACATTAAAAATGTAAAGAAATTTTCATCTGTCACATTAGAAAGAAAAATTTTTCATGTTGATGAGGAAGAAAAATCAAAACAAAACAATTTTTAGAGCAAAAACATTTTTTTATAGAAAACACAGCCTTAAAATTTCACTTTGGTGTGAGATTTTGAAAACTGCCATAGATAGAAAGTTACGATTGCATTTGATTTGTGCTATTAAAATATTTCGGGCACTTATTTATATTCCTGTCATTGATTGCATTAATTAGAAAATTACGAATTTTAATTTCTAAATTGACAAAATTTGTAAACAAAAACATTGTTTGTTGCGCAACAATTTTTTTCACAAAGCAACAAAACTTGATTTGAATTTGACTTGTACGTTACATATTTTCAAATTTATAAAATCTCTTTCAAAAATGACTCTAAAATTTTGTAATAGTTTAATATATAACTAACCTAGCGTAAAACATGCGTTAAAGTCATCCGAAATTGGCAGAGACTTTTACAACTTTTTTCAGTGAAACCGGTCAGTAACAAGTTTCAAATTTTTTATTAAAAAATTCAATTCAACTTTTTAAAAAAATAATTAACAACTTTTTTTAAGCTTTTTAAGATTTGAAAAAAATTTCAAAGTTTTAAATTAAATTTAAAAAATTAAATTTTCTTTTAAAATATGAAAATTTTCTTGGAATTTAACGAACATTTAATATAGCATTATGTATTATGCAATTTCAATTCAAATTTATCAATAAAAATTATCTATGTCAGAATTTCAAAAATTTTTATTGAATTCTTAGAAATTTTTTAAAATTTTAAATTTGAAAACATTGAAATTCCAAGCCGGCATTTCTAATGATTCATTTACAAATCATTTCCGTTATGTTTACAAATCACAACAAACAATCGTTAAGCATTAAATTAAACTTTGCAATAAACATTCTCTCACAGATCATGCGCAATTGGAATGTTGAACACACGCGACCTTCAGTTTCTCTTTCTCTCTCAATATTATATTTTCATACTCTCATTCAGTAGTGACTATAATCATTCAATTTCAAACTTTCCATTCGTACAGACTGTACGTAAAAGTGTTCTGATTAGAAAAAAAATAATTTTTTAATTTTTCTAAAGTTTTATTTGTTTAAAAATTAAACTCCGGGTGGTTCTTTAACGATTAGAAAAAATAAAAATTAAATAATTAAAGAGAAAAAAATTGCAAATTGAAAAAACGTGGAAAAATTTTTCTTGTGTTTAAATCAATAAAGAAAGAGAAAAAAATTAAAATAAAGTGAGTGAAGTTGATTGAAGCATTTATTTTAGATGTTTGCTGCAGTTGGTGATTCATGTTTTGAGGTATTTGAGTTTCAAAATGATGGACGAGAGTAAACAACTTAGAAATTTAGATTTATATGTCAATTGTGGCTTATTTTACTGTATTAAGTTTAATATATTGGGTTAGAATTTTGTAAACAAGTGGAAATTTTATTTATTTTTTACTGACTTTATTAGGGAAAATTTATTCAAATTATCAATTCAAAACTTATTTAAATTTTAACTTAAAATTATTTAAAATTAAATTTAGAAATTTTAAGAATATTTTATAAAATTCAAAGAAATTTCTTCAAAAAATTCCTTAAAAAATCATGAAATTCCTTAAAATTCAAAATTCCCTTTAATCATCGAAATTTGAACTTAAAAAAAAGATAAAAATTTCTTTATCGCAACTTAAAAATTGACTTGTGAACATTGAATCGAGCATTTCTTGATAATAAGAATGTATGACGAAAGTTAGCAAACAAAACCAGCTGTTTAAGCAAAGAAAGAGAACTTGTTTTTAAAAAAGTAGCAAAATGTTGATAATTATTAAAATTTTTTTAAAAGAGAAATACTGATAATTGCTACTGCTTTATGGAATACAGGGATCTAGAAAATTTCAAATTGCAATATGAAAAAAATTTTGTTGCAAAAAAATTAGACTAAAAAACAAATGAATTTTTATCAAAATAAGCAAAAGTTGATTTTAATTATGCTTTGATTTATGTAAAATTTATGATTTCTTTTGAAATTTCTTTTATTTAAAACAAAAACTTTCTAACTTCTATGCACAAGAACTCAAATTCTTTGAACAAACTTTTGAAACTAACAATTAAACTAAAAAACAAAAATATCCCTCGCTATTAATTAAAGGAAATGAAAAATGAGATTAAATTTCCCTTTATAAAACTTAACCACATTGCACCTACATAATTATTTTATTTTCTTTTCATTTCAACAACCCTACAGAGAATTTTTCTTTTCACTTAGCAATAACCAAAAACAAGGCGTGTGTGTGATGAGCAGCATATGAGTAGTACTCAATTTCAGGTGTTTTAATTAATGACATGTAATGAACTCTTAACTACTTCAGTAATTGCCAATATCTATCAATTATTATTGAACTACTTTTGTATTTTCTTTCACACTAAACATTTTTATGTTTGCTGAGAAAATTAAAAAAAATTTCTAAAATTTTATTTATATTTTGTTGAAAGAAATAATTTTAATTTTTATTGAAGTCATGTGTTTTAAGATGAGAAGAAAAAAGTTTTAAAATTTATTTTTGTTTAAAAAATTTCTTGATAATTTTGTTTGGCGAGATAAATTTTAAATTAAAAATACTGAGTAACTTTAATAAAAAATGGATTGAATCAAAACAGTTTTGTAATTAAAAGACGCTTTGCCTTCATTTTTGCTTTCGAAAGCAAAAAGTTGTAACGAAGGCAGGAAAATTTTACCTTCAAAGGCATTTTTAAAATAAAAATCAATAAGTAAAGATATCAATTAAAAGCTTTGAAGTGAAAAAAAAATTTTTGATTCGTAAAATTTATTATTGAAATATCCTGTAGTTGTTTGGAAAATATTGGAAATAAAATATGGTTCGGCACTTGCACGTGGACAGTCAAGACGTCGACACTTACTGTCC